>JACXGI010011634.1:0-24558 GCA_016801175.1 Esox masquinongy | reverse complement strand
TCTGTCCTGTCAGAGAGGGAGAGAGGGGGGGGGGGGTAGGCGGTGAGAGACCTATACACAATGTCAAGTGAAATGGAACAAATTCACCGAACGGCGGCAACGCGCAGAGGTCAAGGAAATGCAGCCGAAAAAGGTTAAAGATGAAATCAAAGCCTTTGCCTGGCAAGCCGGGTTGAAAATCTATCCTTCCAAAAGCAAGGCCACGACTGACGCGCGGCAGACAAGAAGCTAAATACTGCACGGCACTCTGGGATCTTTCATTTTCATCCGATCAATAAGAGCTTATATTTATCAGGATTCCAAGCAGCTGCCACATCTGACAACCTCCACTTCATTTTCTCCTCCTCCTTCTCCTCCTCCACCTCCTTGCACTAAGTCGGGAGCCATCGACCATAGCAGAGACTCAGACCTCTAGCTTTGCCATTTACACCCCCAGACACAATTCCATTAAGGAGACCCCTCCTTTTCTTGGTTAAAGAAACATGCGTCGTCATTACGGTTTTGGCAAGAGACCACCACTTCTCAGTATGCTCTTTGTTCTCCTATCCCCAACCATAACGCCACGAGGAGTCGACAGGCTTCAACCATTTACACATTAGACCCCGTTTTCTGTTTGAGATTTATTTAAACGAACCAAATGTGCGTAGTCCTCATGTAAATTAACGCATTAAAAGGAGCAGAAGATTTGTTAAGGGTGTGAGTTAAAATAGCTCAATCTCTAATCATCTGTGCAACAATATTTGCTGTGAGGCATTCTAAATAGATTATCGCTGGTCCATCTGTGTCATCATTGATTTATAAAGCATTAAGCGGCTTTGGAAAGGCAGGCCTTCCCAGTGAAGTAACAGGGTTCTTCTTGTTGAAATCAGAGGCATAGCAACAGAACAACCCCAGCACTTGTCTGCTGAAGAAACTCTCTCCTTTAATCGTCTGACGGGAGGGGTTGTAAAAATAGGACGTCTGTATCCGCTTTCGGGAAGTATGAGTCAAAAAATTGTGTATCTCTCTTTTATTTTTCGGGTTACAAAGAGATGTGGAGGAGGGGAGGAAGTGCGAGAAAAAAAAAGAAAAACAGAAAAAAAAAAACAAGGGGCGTCATTAACATATGAATACTATATGCAAATTGTTATAGGAGAGAGCAGATGTTGTTGCATTTAATTGACCTATATGTGAATTGCATCCAAACCTTTCGCTCTGTTACTACGCCCAGTGTACAATGTTGCTGGAGTTGGGGACGGGCACAGAGAACAGCAGTGAGAATAGGGAGTTTGGAGAGTATACAGTACAGCCCGAAAGCCAGAAACACAGAGAATAGGCTTGCAAAGGAGAGCAGCGTCCTGACAGGCCCCTGCCGGAGCTCGACGAAACCCCAAACGCCGAAGCCCGGCTTCTGCTGTCCCTCTGTCGTCTCGTGTGGATGACATCACCGCGCGTCTCTGGAAACGCGTCACCTCGGAAGAGAGAGCCGCAGCGCAGGCGGCGCTGAGACCCCGGATTACGGCGCGCTGTCTTTGAGGGAAAATTCATATTTAGGCTTCCCTTGGTTTCCCTACGATTCTCCCTGGTCGCGTTAGCCTCTCACTCCACCCCCCCCCCCTTCCCCGCCAGAGAAGGGGAGAAGTCACGCATCTTAAGCTGAAACGTTTGCATGGGTGAGCCATGAGAAACACAGATGCTATTTTAATCTAGGCTCTGCCTTCCAGTCTCAGTCTCTTTCTCCAGTTTGGGAATGTCATTAAATTGTATTAAATAGCCCTTTTGTCCAGAGGGCAAGGACCACCCGATATATGATAATGCATTAATGCCCCAACGCCGGAGCCAGTGAGCTGAGACGATTTTAAGGCAGACGGCTGGGCGGAACAAGCATGAGGAACCGTTGTGTGTCCGTGTGTGTGTGTGTGTGAGTTTGTGTAAGTTTGTGTGGGATTGTGTGTACGCGCGTCCAGACGTGTGCAGTTGGCTCTCTAACAACTGTGACACATACTAATAGAAACATACCTAATAAATTACAAGCTTTCAGGGTCTGGCAAGCTGACGTTTTCTCTGTGAGAGGGACAATTTCATGTCTGCGGAGCGGGGAACCAAATTGCATCACACGGAGATGCCAGCGGATTAGCATAAAAATTAACACTTAAATTTCAGCTTATTGTCAACCCCACTCCTGCTCCTCCTGCCACACAACAATCAATTCCTCTTAGAAATCTGATTAGATTCCATGACGCTTATTATCCCAGTCATGTCCCTACACTGCCTTCCAAGGCTCCAAGACTATTTGTTTAAATAGAATTAAGGAGCTGATAAATCTATAGGTGTGCCAATCACGAACACACACACAAACACAGACAAACACACACATACCATCTCTCCTTTCATCTCTCCTTCCACCCTTCCCTCCACCTCTCCCTTCATCTATCTGTCCATCTCTGCCTTTATCTCCCCCTCCATCGCTACTGTCACTAACGACAAGGTATCTGATCAACATGTCCACTTATTTGCAGATCACCAACTCTATGGAAAAAGTAAGGGGGTGGAAAAAAGAACTATTTGGCAAATAGGGAATGATGTAAATAGTTTGCGTATAAAATGTAGTATCCTCACACAGCCAGATAAATATCCAATGATTTTTTTTGTTTGTTTTTTGAAGTGACTAACCTTTAAGTCAGCCTTTTCAGTCGTTTCTGTGAAGTGCATAGCTGCTTCTAATGACCGACATGTTCATCTAGGGGGAAATACAGAGAGAGGAAAAATCCTTGCGCTTTAAATCGCTATGCTGTTGCAATGAAATATTTGTCAATATAGCACTTCAGGCAGCGCTGCCAAAAAGTATGTTATAGAAACATGTTGGGTGGCGTGCTAGACAGATAGACGCGGCTCAATTTTGTTTAGATAAATGGCGTTTCATCGCATCCAGATGTCTTCAAGCACCGTTCATCTGCCGTCCTGCATTCCAAGACGTACGCAAAATGTATACAAACACATGTTCAAAACTGCATTCCTCCCCAGGGCTTAGTGGCGTAGCCCCCTCCCCCAATCCTTTGACTTTAGTCGTGTTAAGGTGAATTAACATTACCCAGATCCGGGCTTTTAAGGATGGAGGATGAAACGCGATTAAGAGGCGACACGGTACCGCAGCGTCATGTTCAGGTGTGCTTAGCTAGTTGTTCTGCGTCACGTAGGCCCGCACTTGGCCCGTCCACTCATGTGTCGAACGCGCCAAAAGGCTGTGACGCCGCCCTATCGTAGGCCAGAGAGAATCAGGGGCCGTGGTGTGCCAGCGCTAAGTCAGGCACTACAGAAATAAAGACCAGCCCACGGGCCGCAATCAGATGCCCAAACTATTCTACGACACAGCGTTGCAAAGGAAGGGGAGGGGGGACAGCGAGAGAGGTAGGAAATGAACGAGAGGGAGTAAAAGAGAGTGAATGTCTGATGTTATAAGTGGATAACAACAGCCCCTGCTATGCAGCGCGGAGGCGAGGAATAATTTAAAGCAGCTAACTCGGTTCAGCCTCCAGCCCCCCCTCCATTCTTATGTTAACAGGGCTATAGAGAAGAGGGCCACCCAGCTGTAGAAACTTAAGTCCGGGCCTCAGGAAAAATAATCGCTTTCCCCGCATTGCCTAATGTAACTTTACTCACAAACAGCGCGCATAAGACCAAACTCCGGCGATGCCCGATACATTCGCAGTGACTTTAAAGCATATTACTTTTCACCCGAGTTTAAGAATAATAAACGAGATGCTTAACCGGGCTATTTTCTCTCAGCAGTGCCAGCCAAGTGCAGGGGAAGTATTTGAAAGTCTTGAAATTCACAGTAAACACTGCACTCTTTGTTGATTGTACAGTCTTTTCGGGGTTTTTTTGTTGATTTTTTTTCTCTCCTTCAGAGCCTGTTCTTTTCTCTCCAAACAATACCTCCCCTCTCACGTCTGAGATACACACCTCGCTGCCATTTCATAAGTTAAACTCAGACGAACGGAGTAATACTTTATACTGGCGGTTTATTTTTTATGGTCGTGCGTAATTAACGCAGCATGTTCTATCTCTCGGCCATCGATGCCAAGGCCTTTATTTAAACAACTTTATTGTGAAATGTTTGCGTTCTCAGCGTTTGGTGGGGCCCACACACAGATTATTATTTCATACTTCTCCAGGACTCTTCTGAAGAGTTTACACTTTGAGCAGTTATTGTTTTTGATTACGGCAGTCTCGTAGATGAATCATTCGAAACGACCAGTTAAAGCGTGTTTACAGAATCCGTGTGTGAACTTGAAGACCTTACCCAGGCCAAACGTACATTCTCCATATGATTTATGGACTCAGATTAAACTATTTACGTCCAAACGAGCACGACTGTTTAAATTCACTGCTTGGGGCTTTTTAAGAGGACATGTGCATGTTTGCATTTTTGCAAAATTGAATGTTTACACTTCATCAGAAGTGATTAGGAGAAGGGGAAAAAAAGCTAGACCCAGAGGATTCCTGTAATTAAACTATCAGTCTGCTAATATCTAATAGTCCTCATATAAAACACTGTTTCCACCATCCCCCGGTTCGCATGCACACGCACACACACATGCAATCAGGCGCAAACTCGCACAAACAAAAACACTCAACAAGGTTGTCTGGAAGCCAACACTGCAAGGCTGTATGGGTCACTGTGTGTGTGTGTGTGTGTGTTTGGTGGGGAGGGGGGGGGTGTCTGAAGGTAAAAATGAGTTATGTCTGAGGAGAAGCAACACCAGACAAGATCAGATGGAGGAGCAGATGTATTTTAACGGTGGCTTCTGATGAGTGATGTTCCATACACCACCACGCACAATTTAATTGTGTCACATCCCGGTGTTTCAGGTGACAACGGTGACACGGCATTGCAAAACAGCTACCAAGTCAGAGGCTTGGACCACTTCAACAGACAGCCCTTATCGCATCTTTGACACTGCTGCTCTTCAATCCTTAAGAAGATTCCTGCAAACCTTTGGTTTGAATCAAAGAACGACAAATCGGGTGGACTATCGTGTCCAGCATTTCTGTGGATCCTAACCTCATGAGAATGTGAGGATATGAGAAACGTTGGTTTATCCCTTCAAAGAAAAGTAGAAATAAAATAAAACCACTGCATGTTGGTAACAGATCTCTGGCTTTAGGCATGGTTTTTCCTCCTCCAGACCTTTCTGAAAGCTCTGTACGAGCTGTTACCCACAGCCAGAACAGTTAGAACAGGATAGCCACAGGGTTAATTTCTCCTATGACTGTCAGGCCATCTAAGGGCTGCGCAGCTCTAGGCTGAGGGCACTCCATATGAATCCTGGGCCTGAGGTCTTTTGAAAATAGGAAATGAAAATAGTTCACTTTTAAAGGAGACATTCACTTTTTCACACCAAAACTCTTTTCAGCTAACAGAGGCTAAAGTTGAAGCTGAAGACGGAAGAGGCTTATAAAACAGAACCATGTATTACAACCTCTCCTGGACCTTAGCCCACTGATCTAACATTATGTTGTAAAACTGGGAACTACTTCTTTAACGACTGGGTTAGAAAGCTAATGTGAGCTGCTTCTTGGTACTCCGTCTACTATCCAAATAGCGTGTGCAGTGTGTCAAAGGTTGACCAGCTACACTGAAGTAGTTTAAAGCTGGATAAAAAAGAAAACATGTTCTCTGTACCGACTCCATCTGTGTAATAGCTTGACTTATCCTTAAGGGTGGATGGGGAGGGGGCAGCCTGACCTCAGGATCGTTAAGAGAACCAGTCTTTGTGACTCTGAAGGCGCCGACACACCAGCCCTCTATAAACCCGCCAGAGAGGTAGTCCTCAGTCTCTCCGTCCACATCAGGAAAACGCCCGGCAACGTATTTGCACTTGCGCTACAAATTGCACCGCACCACGGTTGAATTGTAGCATAGCGCTCCGTGTGTCCACAAACAGCTAACCTGCACAGACCCTGCCTGGATTAGGACAAAGCCCATGTGATGTATTACTTTGGTTGACTGCCTTTCTGTTTCCTGGGGTACCGTTCACGCAGTTGGTTTGACTTAGAGCTTCTGCTACGGCCGAGATCAACACGAGATTATCCCGGACGGCACGTATAGTGCTACGCTAACATGTCTGCCCCGACACGAGTTGGAAGGCCCCCTTCCGGGCTTCGACGTCGGACCGCTGGTCAGCTCAGCCCCCCCCACAGTCGCGACTGTATGTGTCCAACCCTCACGGGGGGGGGGGTCAGGCCAGACACAATGCAACCTCAGACAAGAGGAAACAGATCGAACAACCCGCCGGGCCACGTCAATTTAAGCAAATCCCGGGACGGGTGAAACTGGAACCACTCGGCCGGGTCATGTCCCTGGCGGGCCTGATGTACGTTCAACTCTAAGTACAGGACACAGACGGGGGCTGACGTAATCTTCGCCGGGGGAGGTTTCTTCTGGTGTCCTGGTCGAGGCGGCTTTGTATTGCAGATCATTGCTGATGTCCCCTGTTTATTGGACTGTGGTGGGAAACACTGATTGACTGACTGTTTTTAGGGCCAGTGGGCCCCCGTTGACCATCGAAGACCCGCCCTGGCATGGTTTATGGCTCTCACACTGTACCACAGAGTGTGCCAAGAAGGCACGGCCTATGCACCAAAGCACTATTGATCGCACCTGGCTCCGGCAGACTCTCATCGGTGTCATTCAAACCCTCTCAATTTTTAATCACCAGCTCAACACCAGATCTAGTCCCTCCGCTGGGCCACATGCAATACATGCAAGCGCTCACACACACACGCACACGCACACACACACGCACATACACGCACATGCACACGCACACACACACACAGACACACACACACACACACACACATACACACACACAGAACACTCGGTGTGAACAAAGTGAGATTGTACTACCAGGCAGACAGAACACAACATCAGACAGACCGACTCATAAAGGACATCTCAACCGATGGCTTTTCTAAAGCCCAACCAAGCCTGCCTGGTCTGTCTGACCTTGCTCTGTGATATTCATTACATCATTAGGTTACCTCGTCATTAAGTTTTCATTATTAATGGAGGCTTTGGGGAGGGGGGCTGGGGGGTCTTTATCAAATAGTATCTTTTGTTGAGCTCACATTGTGCAGGCAGCTCCCCTCGAGGACCAGTCTGCTATCTCCCTCCCTTCCCCATTCCCTCCCTGCCTCCCTCCCTCTATATAGTTCTATCTCTATATAGCTGTATCTATCTCTCTCTGTCTGTCACTCTCTCGGTCTCTAACTAACTCCCCTTTCTCTCTCTCTCCCAACCACGGTATCAGCCATTAGCCTGGTCAGCTCACTCGTCCAATCAGATGGTGTCTTGTGTTGACATGAGTCACTAAGGCTTACAAAGAGAGTTTCCTCTAACAAACAGACACTAGGGTTTCTATGGTAGGTCGCTATAAGCCACTAACCGCCATGTTTTGCATCAGTACAATCGACGTACTACAAGTTCTGATTCATCCAAACATCCCTCCACTGAACACGTAAACATTCTTATTGCTCTAGCTACAGCAACATGATCGTCGTTCTGTTCCAAGGAGTTTGAGGCGAAATGTCGTTAGCAACGCGTCGGCCTGAACCCAACTACAGACTGCCTTCAAAAAAGTTATACTGGCCGTCGACCAATGAGCGTCACCGGCCAATTACAAATGGCAAATCACAAAACGCCAATTTCGATTGGCCCTCCTAGCCGCAGTCCCTGGCAAAGCTCCACTGCGTCTCTACAATAACGTGGTGATATCCCGTTTGTGTTATTAGCTGCCCAGCCATTTGTTGTTTCACCCATCGAGCATTGATGATTATGGCCCTAGATGGCAACCCTCTGTCCGAAAAGACTAAAAATATCCATCCCTGTGTTCTGGCTTGTGAATGTCCCCTCCATCTCCAGATCATCTAAACACCACTTGTCAATTACAGGAGGCTAATGCATCAGGAGAATCTCACTCAAGCGCTGGGAAGGGGAAAAAAGCGAAACAAACACCTCTTTGAGAAGGGCCCACACGCTAATATAAGTTAAAACACACTGAGAGAGAGAGCATTATGAGCAAAATGGAAATCAAAAAAGAAAAACACAGTGTAATTTAAACTGGGGCAAGGTTGGAATGGATTTATCTTACAAATGGTAATCTCTTTTTCGCTCGCTCTCTCTTTCTCTCTCGGCGCCTTTTGAGTAAGAAGACCACTGTAATATTATAATGGGTAGAGCAGACGTACAGAGATGGGTCTCGGCCTAGCCAAAAGGAGATCTATGTTTTGCGTTGAAAGGGTGAAAAGGTGACAGACACTGAAGCCTTGGTAATGGTTGTGGAAAGCCTTTTTGGAGGAACAAGGCAGCTAGGATGTCCAACAACACAAGGTGCATTTCTCACAACTAGGCCGCATTCCATCTCTAACATAATGCAGCTCCCCTGGCCTTTAAAAAAGGCCCAGTCTTCTGCAACACTAGGCAATACACAGATTATGAAATCACATTAACGTCCCTTTCAAAAATTAACATTTAAAAAATGTACAGAAAAAAAATAATTCCCTAAAATAGCAAAAAAACTGTTAGATAGATGTGTCAAGGTAAATAACATTCAAGGACGCTGAGCATTATTCTGAAGATAATGAAAGAAAAAAAGAAAGAGAGGAATCTGGTCTAAACCTGTATATTTATCTTCAGTGGAGCTTGAGTTATAAAATAATGTGCAACATTTCAAGGCATAACAGATGCCTCAGAGAGACAATGGATGAACACAAACAAACACACACACACACACACAAACACACATAAACACACCAAGACCCAGTCATTCTGACGTTATCTTGTAAGACGTGTGTTTCCAAGCAGCTGCGTTGCTGAAAAGAGGTGTGCTGATGTATTCTAATCATTTTTTTAGCCTGGCTGATTATCACATCAAATGGGTTGTGACGTGATTGGTTGTTTTAACCCGAGTCCTGCTCAGTAGTACACAGTCAAACTGGGCTCCTTTAAGATCTCCATGTAACCTCCCCACGCTTGCAGAAACACACCATGGATGTGAAGGAAAGAGTGGGTTTGGAGTTTTTTTGTTCTGCAAACTTTTGAATACGGCTGTTTAAAATCAAATCTAATGGTGTTCATCACATGCTTGTTAACAGTAGGTTTAGGCTAACAGTGAAAGGCTCACTTACTGGCCTGTTAGAAAAAAAGATGCTAATGACTTTAAACAAAATATAAAGATGAAAAATAGCAAGACAGCGATGGGGAACTGACCCCCCCCCCAACTGTCCTGCTCCATCGACCACCCTCTCCCCTGTGTCTCCCCTTTAAGAGAGCGGCACGAGCACTTGACTCGGAGGATTACCGAGCCACCGCGTCCCAATCCCTAGCACGAACTTCGGTCATCCCAAGACATAAGCCATTAGAATATCGGAGATGTTGTGCCGAGTTCCAGATTTGGATCTGTGTAGCGTTGACAGACTACATCATCCTTCTGGCTCCTGTTAAGCTCCCTCTGAAATAGCGGCGTCTGCCGCACGCCATTACTGTCACGCATCTCAGAGACAGAGGAGCGCACTGCCCGGTGTATCCCCGTTACGCTTCCCCTCCAGGACACACACACACACACACACACACACACACACTGATCGGCGCCGAGGGCAGGCCCCTCCGGAGAGCCGATCACCGCCGCAACACAAGCCGCACGGCCACAGGACAGCCGACTGAGGTGGGGTGGGGTGGGGTGTTGAGGGAGGATGAAGGGTGAACAGAAAAAAAGAAAGGGGAATAAGAGAAAGGATAACCGGGGAGAAGAAAGAGATCGAAGACGTAAGAGAGAGAAGGAATAGAAGAGACGGAGAGGGAGATGGGGGAATTGAGGAAAAGGCAGAAGATTAGGTTGAGTGAGACAGAAAAAAAGAGAGAAAGAGAAAGAGAGAGGCTGATGTAGGGGGTTGAGGTGATGTGCAAACGAGCCTGTCGGAGACAGGGGGAATTCCAATCCGTTAGGCGGGCAACTGGATTAGTTAACGATAACACATCACCTCGACTCTCCCACTCTGTTCCCTTCGAATGTTCGTGACCCCGGGCCGAGCTCACGCGTCACCCATTGACCTGAGTCAGAGTTACACGTCCGTTTCGTTACTGGGCCCACCGCCTCAGCAGAACACACCCGTGTGGAGATGTGGGAGCGATCGATAGCGCATCGAGTTGAACCCGTCCGCGTCCTAGCACCACACATAGACCCTGAAACCAGCTCCACTGTAATCAAAGAGCGCCTCGACTGTCAGAGATGGAACCTTGCCAGGGGGGGTGGGGGCGTGGGGGGGGGGCGGCGGGGCGGCGGGTGGGGGGTTTGGGCTGGGGCCCTGGAGAGAGGGTGTCACATGCGCTCCATCACAGAGCCCCTTTATTAGCCAAGGCGTGGGTCTTACCCTCACTGTCATCTTCAAATATGGCGAACACCTGCTCACGGGCGTGCAACACAATCACACGGAGCCTGCAAAGAATTAATTTCCAGTTTGGGTAATTGCAACAAAAATATGAAATCTGGAAGCGTCACATTCATTTCTCAGGCCCCGACTGAGAGTAATTTGAAACAGCTTCCCATCGACGGACTTTTCGGCGTTTCTTCTCTCCTTTTTTTTTTTCCTCCTCCGGAAGCTGCGCGGTTTCTTTTGTAACACCCAGACACGCGGACGGTTATCGACTTAAGAGGGACAACTGACAGAGATTCGCCTGCCTCGCCTCGTACCACTCCCGCTACCTCGCATTCCACATGTGAAAGATATAAGCGGCTCCCGTGCCAGCGTCTATGCCGCCAATAATATAAATTAGCAACGCAATAAGATTTGCAACGCTGCCACAATCAGCCCTGAATGCACAAGCAAATCAGTCGGCTTCTCTCAACCACCCATGCCAGTTTAGCTTTTTACTCTCATAATGGTCCCTTCAATCCGTCGAGCTCACGAACACCGCTAATAACGCGTGCCCACTTTTTCACACGCCATTGTGCCCGTTGATGTTCCTCATCACTAAACCCCACGTAACCGGTGGCATCTATGGCACAGGCCTCAACGGCACGTTCCGTAGACACGAGCGAGAGCGTTTTCCGTCCTTGTGTGAACGTCCGCGTGTCTGTGTGTTTGTCTGTGTGTGTGTGTGTGTGTGTGTGTGTGTGTGTGCTCTGATCGAGATTGGTTTGAATGGTTAGGAGGGAACAGATGTCAGTGCGTGTTGTCTGCCAGGAAGACTGAACAAAGCCAATCACATTCCCTTCCTGTCCAAATGCAGTAAAAGAGGGACCTAAAAAAATAACCCATGGCGTTAACTGTGAGTGCGCCGTCCCATCCCGCCCTGTGCCGTGTACACAACCTCACACGTTGCCCTTGGATGCCCGGCACCCTGGAGTGACACGTCCATCTCATTCAGAATCAATTGCAAAAACGACTAGAGATATGACGAACAGTAGAGGCGAGTTACAAAATGGCGTCTGAGTATTACCTACGCTAGAACGTAGCTTAGTCATCCACGAGGTGGAATCTTAAGCCCTTTAACACTGGGACCTCAAACCGAACAGGCCCCTAATTCGCATATTTCAATTCAAATCTCGAAGCATCTCCTGACATAAGTAGAACTTTGGGTCCGAGCTATGATTTTAACTGACAATCAGTGTTGAGTCATGTTTCATGTTTAACATAATCTAGTTAGCAGGAGCGCAGTCGACGCGCACAAAGACATTCACGCTCGCAGTGGGTTTTTCGCTACGCTCGGATAGGACTGTACACCTAATTCGAGGGACAAACAAGCGTCGCCATTGTTTTGGAAGAAAATGAGTCGTGCAGAAAAGCATATTCACCAAATCATAATTAGAAGGGGAGACTAAGGAGGACAACAAGAGAGTAACTCCACCAAGTTGTTTGACCTCTTACGTCACCTCTCCGACCCCAGGGGGAAAGACGAGCGCAAACAATACCGCCCACACGCACTAGGCAAACTGGGGATGCTGACGACTAGATAATCGGATGTCACGGACGATCGGTGTCAGAAAAGGGCGACCGGTTCAAACTTTCACGAGAACGGGACGGGTAAATTAATCCATTCACAGAGGGACATCTGTGGACATCTTATGGAGCTTGGAAAGGAAGCGTTTTACTGCCTCAAGTGTCACACTGTTTTTTTAAAGCCCTTGACACCATGGCTTAAGGGGTTTTCTTTGAAGTCTTTGGAAACTTTTCCCCTCGGTCAGGTTTTTGAATGGTTATCGTGTTATTGATTATGACACCCCTCCTCTGCGGCGAATATGTGCTTCTACTATCAACAGACTGCTTAATCTTATTCTATCAGACCACAGCCAGCGCATCAGAAAAACACCGGCTCTAACCACGTTAGCTTCTAACTTTAAATGGGTTTGTTTTAATTCTCTGTCCTCAGATACATCTACCTGCTCTACACGACCCAAGTGAGATATAGATGCTGTGAACAATGCGTGAGTGAGAGATGAGAAAGTTATGTGTAAGAAAGAGAGACAGAGACAAACAGACAGGAGAAGACGGGGAGAGAAATACCATGAAAACCAAGCATCACGGGGGGGGGGGGGGCAATATGGACTGTGCCCACTCTGTCTTTTTATCCTGTCTTTAAAGAGCCAAGTGCTGGCCAGAGTCTTAGATGTGCAGGAGTGACTGGTGGACCAGCCTAAGATGGATCAGAGGTAGAGGTTACGAATCAGAACCATATCAAAGGTTTGAAAAGTGCCATGTTGTCTGTTTCAGATCCAACGGAGCATGTTTACGATGACACTCAGAACAGAACGGACAGAAAAAAAACAGCCCCATCACCAGATGCCTTGAAGTAACAGATTGCTTCAGAGCAGCCCCTTCAATGGCTTTTTTTCCCCTTTTCTATGTGTGTGTGTGTGTTTTGTGGTGAGAACCACCATGGTTAACGGTGTACTCGTGCTGAAGGCGGAGCTAAACCGCAGCGTCATGTGACTGTCAGGGCGTGAGTGACAGAACTATGGAAATGTGGTGTGAAGAATCCGGTGACCTTTCCCCCGTCGGTTGCATTGTAAACCGCACTCCATTTCCCATAAGGCTTTAACAGGCTTGGAATGATGTGTAACCCCCCCCCCCGCCCACGGGTTAAAGAGCAATCTGTAACCAATTAACCGTTTGACTAGCAGATCCTGCAAAGCGTGAATGCGAGAAATGCAGTGGAAGGGATCCGACTTAAAGCAGGCACTGGGAGAGCATCGCTGGTGGCAACAAGTGGCGAGGGGAGAGGGAGGGACACCAGGGAAAGGCTAATGCTACCGTGACACGAGGACCCTTTGCAATGACTCCACCTGGTAAACTACCATACCAGGCCTCAGAGCTACGGACCGGCCTTGGTGCACCGTCACAAATTCCTCTCCACCCACCAACAAGAGAGGGAGATGTATAAAGGGAGAGAGGAAAGGGGAGAGGGAGGGGAGGGAAGGGAGAGAGGGAGAGAGAGGAGACAGAGGAGTGTTTGAGGTAGGGTCCCTGCTCTCCATCCATCAGCGTATCTGCAGTGGGATCAGGCTTGGGTAATGAGCCGTGGGCCCCTTTACACGTGTTGACGCGCCGCAAAATAAGATCCATTTACCTGCGCTGCAGCCGCCGCCGGCTGGAGGGGAACACGCGTTCCGCCCGCCGCCCCGCCCCCCAATCTTGGAGGTGAACCCACCCCTGGGAAAAGGCACAGGGAGCGGGCGTGAGCGAAGCTGTCTACTCAGCCTCTGGTCAGGCCATCAATCACTGGGCAGTGGGAGGGGCCTGGCGGACAGACAGGCAGGCAGACAGACGGAAAGCGAGAAAACCAGGCAGGAAGACAGAAAGGCAGGAGGCGCACACAACTGAGAAAGTGTCATATGATCTCAAGGCATCAATGACAGGAGGACAGCGATGGTCCAGGAAGATGGCAAATGTTTTATCTGACTGTGGGGCAAGACTATCATCGAACGTGACCTCAACGAGTAGACTGTGATGGAACTCTTACTCTTCTGCGCGTGGATATGGTTAGAAAACGTTGGCCAAGACGGTAATACAATTTACGGAACCGCAACCGTTCGGGATAAAAGGTCCATGTTTCGTTTTACGGGAAGGCCTGATCAACCGCAAAGATCGGACAAGCCACCATTCCGAGTTGCATAATAAATTGTATCTAAACAAGGGATTTTCTCTTCGTTTTTGTCTTGTTGTCCACCGTCCAGCGATTTTTACGGCGGCCCCCGAGGCCTAATGGTGCAGTTAAAGGGGGAATTAGCTGGAGCAGAGAAAGGCCTTTTTCACAAGTCTACAGCTGCACCAAAAAGCCTACAGCCCTGCGTCATACCGTAGCTACGCAGAAATCATGCATCGTAAAAAGACAACACCGATTCCACAAAGGGGTCCTCACGAAACAAAAGAGAGAGTGAAAAGAACAGAGAGAACGAGAGAGGGAGAGAAAAAGAGCGAGCTGTGCTCTTGGGCGAAAGAGAATGCGGACTAATAATGAGACATTTATTTTACCCACCAGCCCTCTGTGTGCAGCGCCTCGATGATACGCCTGTTTTCCTCCGGCCCCCATTATCAGTGCACTTGAACCCGGGATAACAATGAGTTCATAGAGATTGAGAAGTGCCGGGCCCTTAATTGTATGTATTTAGTCACGCAAACAGAGGCAATGGCCTGAGAATGGCTAGTTAGCCAATGACATCATTTAGCTTCGAAGTTGACTCCATGGAGCTACGGCAAAACGAATGAGCACCACTGCCACTTTGGGCCTTCTACTCCACTGCTCTCCCTGTCCAGGGCTTTCCTCATGACCCTCTGACACCACCACCACCCCCCCCCACCTTTACTAGGCCGGACAAAATTCTGTGTTTTCTGAACGAGTAGGTCTCCCAAGCATTCTTCCATGAACTTTGACGTCTTCACGGACCCCGTAATCTCTTTTAAAGAGAAATTGGGTCTGAAGAATACGCGCGTGTCATTTTCATCGTTCCTTTTTTTCCCGCGGCGTGTGTGTTTGTGCTCGCTTTGTCAATCAATGGTTGACGTTGGCGGCACAAAGCTGATGATCGCATCATGATGTTAACGCGGCTGAGTCTCTCGGCGTAAAGAGGGAATGGAGCGCGTTCTCGGGCAGGGATGTCAGCACTTGAAAAATCAATCGCCATCTGGGCTCGTTATAAGCAACAAGGGGGGGGAATAACCAAGAGCTCCCGTTTGGCCAGAAACAACAGACTAGGCCCAACCTTCGACAGAAAAACTCTGCAGCAACATTCTGGGCCTATCAGCACCATTAAGGCAGCACTATGCGAAAGCAGCTTGGCATTAGCGGAGCGCGAGGTCAGGGAAAGCAAACATGGATAAGAGTAAAGAAAGCACAGATTCATCTGCTCGGCCTCAGGTCACTGGGTTTCTTTCAGCAAGAAAAGCACATCTCTGTTTTATTCTTTGCCATTCCAATGACTGGCTTTGTGGTTGTAGCTACAGTTTGTACAGAATTCCCTTTCTTAACCTAAAAGTATACACACACACACACACACACACACACACACACACACACACACATATATACATATATATATATATATATATATATACACACACACACATATATACACACATACATATATGTAAAAAAATTGTGTCACTAAATCTTTTTTTACAGCACACACACACCCAGCTTCGCATTTCGGCGGGGGCTGGGGGGGTGACATGATTTTTGCTGCAGTGTTGCCTCCTTTCAGTAGCACAGCTGTGTGAAAAATACCAGTTAGAAGGGGTGCTGAGGCAGCAAAAGCATTTAATACTCAACAAACAGTTATCTAAGCCCATGTCCAATAACCAGACACCACTGTAATGTGACCTACATACTAAGTGAATAAGAATTTTTACATCAGGGAGGGGGCGAACTGAACAGAGCTCATTCAGCTGACAGTAATTAAATAGCAAGTATTCCTTTTCACTGCCCTTTTGCCTCTTTCCCTGCTAACAAAGTATAATGCAATGGAACATATTGTGCCCTCTTAAGTATTCGACATTAGGTTTTTTTTTTGTAAAGGGGGGAGTTCTGCCTGATTTTATGAACAAGTGTGGGGGGGCTTCATTTTTTTCAAGGACGTGGGTTGGCTTCTAACACTGTTTCCTTCTTCCATGTACTGCCTAAGCCCGTGTGGCTGCGGGGAGGCGAGGGGAGCTAAAGCCAGCGTGTTACATAGGAAGTCCATCGCATGCGTCATATAGAGTAAATCACATACCGTATGGATTCAGACAGACCCCCAGGCAACCATTCTCTTCACACACACACACACACACACACACGGTGCTACATCCACAAACTTCTGCCTGTCTGTCTGTCTGCTTGCCTGCCTGCCTGGCTCGCCTGAAGATGAATGTGAGAGCAAAACCCCAGCCAAGCGTTCTCTCAGATCAGGTAGGCCCATTCCAGTCAAACCGCAGAAGGATGATGAAAGAGGGGGGAGCGGGCAAAACAGGCGATCCGTCGGGCCGCCAGCACAAAGCAGGTGTCCGTATTAATGCACCATCGCGCACTTGGAACCCTCCACCTAGGAGCAGGAGGAGAAGGGTGGGGGGGGGTCGAGGAGTGGGGAGTGCGAGCACAGAGAAAGTCAGCAAGAGAAAAAGTTTCCACCAGTCAGGACGAGGGGAAGACAAGGCTACGGCACGACTGACAGCATCACATTGCAACCAGTTGGGTTGTCTCCTCTGCCGTTCCTCGAATTCCCTCCAAAGCATCCGGGACAACGGGTCGCTTGATCAGCCTGAACTGGCATTATTTCTCCTTCCCTTCAAAACCGACTCATAGCCCCTTCCCATTCCCTACGAAGTTAGGAAAATCAAAACGAGATCGGGACCACTTTAAAGAGCAGCCGTGAACGCTGAACGCCGAACCAGGGGAATGAAGACAGCTATCCATTTAGTAAGTAGCGTAGAATTCCCCCCTGTAGAGAAACTCGCAGTATATATAAATAACTCTGATGAGTCACCCTGACAGTAGCAGTCCTCAATTTTGAAACAGGATTTTGTTTTCATAAAACAACAACGGCAAAAGGTGGAAAAAGAGGGGGAGAAGAAAGAGAGAGAAAAAGAGTGCAGATCAATTACCACACCTCAGGGGTGTCTTAATTGAATTTTCCTTCACAGCTGTCACATATTCCTCCGGTTCTAGGTGTCTACAGCATTTGCATTAATGTGCCACCAATTTGAAGCCAAAAAAGAGGTCAAAAGGCACCCAGAAAACAACAACAAAAAAAAAATCCAACCAGACAAACAGAAGAATAGTCGTCGCCGAAATAGGGCTAAGGTTGATTCTGGGAGTAAACCTTGGTTGTTATTGAGAACTGCATCCGAAATAAAGATATTTCTATCCACACAGAACCCCCATTGTGTGGTTTGGGGAAAAAAACACACAGATAAAATGAGGTTAAAGAATCCAAATGTGCGATTTAACATGTTCACTCATCACTGTTAATTCCTTTCCTGATGCTCCCTAGCTGCCTCTGGTTGCTGTTCTTTTTCAGTGTAGAGATGTCTGAATGTCCCGGGTGTCTAACTCGCATCAGGTTGCCTGTCCCATGAGACGTTTTGTCTTTTTACGAGCTCTGTTTCATCACAACGCTGCTATTTTTAGGCCCCCACATTTTAAATCTGGTCACAGAAATCAGCCTCCATTCAGGAGAAGGCCTTTGTAGAACTTAAATACACCCCAATGTGTCCTTCAACAAAGAGCTCTCCCCTGCCCTCTCCTTTAAATTCTTTACGTTTCGGATTGTTAGTTGGGTCCGTGGGTGGGTTCTCCTTTTTTGGGGGCATTAGACCGGCTAGCCATTGAACGCCACAGTGACTATAAAAATTAATCAGGATTAAAATGACCTCACGCAAAATTAAAGTTCTTAAAGTACACAATGGGGGCTGTATCTTTTTTGACACATTCGTCAGGCCTTGGGAACCGGATTGTTTCCTGACAAAGTGTCCCTGACCTGACAATGAGCACCTTTCAGCTCCACACTGGCACTGCCTTCAGAGCTGCGGAGGCAGGCGTATTTCACATATCAATCCAAGAGGAATGAAACACCCTCGCCGGGTGAAAGTGGCCCTTCAGGAACCTGAACAGATCAAAATGGAGGAAATGCTAGTACCCTCTTATTAGGTCCATTCAGCTGTGTTTAACCAGATGAGGGGAGTAAGAAAGTGAGAAAGAGAGTCCTCATTCTTAATTGTATTTCTATTCCCATTGCTGTTGGAGGGAACGGGGTACAACAAACAGAACGAAAAGAAACCTCGTTCTCAGGTCATTTGTACTGTGACCTATTTCTTTAGTTATTTCTTTAGGTGCACTCTGGGACGTTAGGAACGCCATTCTCACATGAGATGCAATGCTTCAAATTCTTGTTGTTTCTCTCTCTGTGGGGTTTCAGGCGGTGAGGTTTCCAGGGTATCTATATTAGCACTTTGCGACAACCACTGAAGTAAAACGGGCTTTATAAAATACATTTGATAGATTTGATTGAATTGGACTGGTAACACATAATTTAGATATCATTACAAGTAAGTTCATGGCAGCTCGTAACACATCAAAAGAAACGGCGCATCCTGAAGTGCATCAAAGCTATACGGACACTATTCTAACACGTGGATTACACAACCACGGCCTGGAAAACAGTCTCCGCAGAAAGTGCATCCATACATGGTATGCTTTGTGTGCACGTACGTGCACTTTCTTTACACAGCCAGAGCAGTTAGTTTGTAATGAGCACACGGCGTGCGCAGAAGGCCTCCCTAGCCACCCACTGAGGCGACCAGTCGCACCACTGTCGCTAATCATGCCGAAAATGAATTGCGTGTCAGTGTTGGTAATTCAAAATTGCATTTGACCACCTCAGCCTAGATTTAAGATACACATATAAATATAGTATTTCTGGACAGGTGGATTAATGGCCCTCCTTAAAGGCCTTCTTTATAGGCCACTGGCTGCGTGTCTAAGCAATGTTACTCCAACCCCCCCCACCCCGAATAAAAATCATTTCATCCGAGGCTCAATTCATTACAGCACAGGAGAAGAGGAACACCATGGTGTCGGAGGGTGGGACATGACGCCTGCGGTCGCTAGCGGAGAGACTTCGACCTGGGAGAGGCCTCTCCCTAGCGAAATATCAGGTCGCCTTCCACCCCCCGAGCGCGGGTGTGAACACGCACCAGCGTTCGCGCCCCCGACGCGTGTAAATCGGTGTAATCGTGTGAACGTCGGGATTTCTGTAAGTATGTAGAAGTATGAAATTGCATTAGTATTCGCCGCCCGTGCGCAGGGCTCAGTGTGAGCGAGTGGCATTTTGAAATGGGGATGCTCTGAATTTGTAGAATTGGGGACACTGCTGCCTTGGACAGGGGCATGACACAGTCTTATGTTAAACCTAATTAGATCAAGATAATAGCTTTAGGGCCTCGGTGACACGCGGTCGGCCCGCGGATCTGAACTTTGCCGTAGTTTCGGGCTGCTCACATACTACGCCGGTTCGTCCCGTAGGTTGTAGAGAAGCACATCCGGCCCGAATGTTACCGCGGTTGGACGTGGAAGACTTTTTGACATTAAATTTTAACTGACTTGAGTGGATCTAGCAGTGATCTCATCCTTTAACCATTGTTGTTGGTTCGGGGGGGGGGGTGCCCTCACCCTCCCAGTATCAGCTTCCATGACGTAAGAGATTCAATAAACACTCTGAAAACCTTGAGGGGAAACTCGGTCATTTTGACGATTCAGTCTCCTCTGAAGCCGCAGCATCACTTCGGAGAGGACGTCCTGTCGGGCCAGACGGGCGTTTTCCCAACCGTTATCCAGTTCAGCATTGCACACGTTCCATTTCTTCTTTTTCACGCTTTTTCCACAGCACCCATTCCTTGGGTGGGAAAAGTTTCCCCTTCGTGTCGTCTGGGTCGCGAAGTGTCGACGATGCCTGGCGACGTCTATCTATTTCAAACACCTGCAGGGCATCTTTTAAATGGGGGAATTTGGTCATTATGTGACATTAACCTCATTAGAAAACACTCTTTAGCTGCCCGGAGATTAAGTTGATTTACAGCTGCCATTTCCACCACCGCTCTCGATCAATTGTTAAACTATCCTTTTTATGACCCAGACTCTGCTCCGCGCCTTTTCTCTCGCTCTCCCACTCCTTGTCTTAATGCCAGGTATGTATTCCCATAAAAGGAGAGGGGGAGGGGGCAACGTCTTTCTGCCACTGTGGTCTAATGTGAAAAATCCTCTCCATAAGTGAGCCTCTCCCAGGCACTCACAATAAAGGAATATGATCTGGCTGAGGCAGGCGCGCGGCGCGGTAAATCCATCCGCTCCGTTTGTGTGGCTAAATGTCAGCGCTCTGCCTCTCCGCTCCTGACAGCTCAGGTTTATGTGGACGTTTAAGCGCAACACGCACGCTGTATTTCTTTGATAAATCAATAAGCCCGTCGTTTTCGGTGGCCCTCCGTCTGGAGGAATTGATCCGCACGGGTGGGGTGATACCGACGGATGGAGCACCACCCCCCCCCCTCGATCAGCCACCTCCCTCACTCCATCCCTCTGCTGCACTTTTGACACATTAATAAAATATGTGGCCTTTTTGTTTCAGTTCGCCAGTGTTGGTCCTGAGGAATAAGGGCGTGGGTCACGTGGCAGCGCCGAGGGGGAGCCGGGAGCCGGAATTCGGGTGGCTGCCGCCATCACTCACTGGCGCCCCACAAAATCCGCCGAAACTTTCTTGCAATGCATTTATTAGAGTGACTGAGTCTGTTCTAAAGAATGGCATTACAAAATAATGTGACCGCTGAATTATTTAACTACTTTTTTTTGCCATAATGCTTCACTTTATAACCGCGCAGCTACGTCCACAGCAGTCGCGCGCACACACACGTACACACACACACACACACACACACACACACACACACACACACACACACACACACACACACACAGGCATCTGCCCACACGTGTCTGAATAATAGCACATCCATTTAGCGTCATCGTCTAAATTTAGAACGAGGACGGGGTGATGGAAGGGGCGGGGCTAACTCCATCACACCACTATATTTAAGGTGTCCGTCACAAGCCGCCCGAACTTTAATAAAAAGTCGTTATAAATCAGCATTCTGGGCGCCATGTTTTACTCGCCATCAACAGACCCGCGCTACATCTTCACCCCACACTCCCTCAACATATTCTGTGGCTGGATTCCACATAGCTGCTAGGTGAGCTAACCTTAGACTGACGTGCCAGGAGGCCCAACCACCTCCAGAGTGTCTACTTCTGCTCTGCCTAAACCCCGGGACCGTCTCTCCTGGCTGGGCAACTTTGGTCCTGGCTGCTGCCCGCCACCGGCTCAGAGTTGTTCCCACACAGACAGATCCTCTGGTTAGATCCTCCGGTGCTTAATCAGAGAGGGAGGGTTAGCCAGCTTGGACTTTAAGAGACTGACCAACCTCTGCCATAACCGAACATTTATGGGATTAAAGGGGAATTAGAACTGATATGGCCTCCCATCTGGATAGGTAGACGACGCAAGCGGAAAGGCAGCCACGACAACTGTCGCCCGTGCGCTCATCGTTATCGTCTTCGTCATCGGTGCGATGATCATCATCATCACATCACACAGATTGCATCACGGGAATAACAGAAGGGTGCTTAAATGGTGGGACGTCCTCCATGTGAGCAGCACTCTTCCCCCCCCCTATCCCTCCTCCCTCCCTGCGCTCGCTGTGTCCCTCCATGGCTCACTCTCTCTTTCCACCACTTCCCCCTCCCTTGTCCTGTCCCTACCTCTCCCTAACCCCCCTTATCTGTAAACGCCTGACTCAGTCCAGCAGACAGTGACGCTCTGCATAGCTCTGCTCTGGTCTCCTCTGGGCCCGGTGAGGAAACTGCTGAGCTCACCGCCACCCCCACCACCAAATGTCTTCCGTCTCCTCCACTCTCACGCCCTCCTCCCACACCGGTGAAGGGTTTCCCCCTATTAAGCAGGATAGCTGACGGGGGTGGAGCTAGAGGAGGAAAAGGTGAGTCTACCGTATTAACCCTAATATAAGCCCGCCTTTGATTCTCCGACTGACCGATCCAGTTGGGAGAACATTAAAAAAAGGTTTTTTTTCTATCGACACCTTCCAGCCTTGGTCCAAGTAAAGTGCTGATGGGAACACTCGCTTTCTTTCACATACTTCATGCAAAAAACATTCATCACATGGAGTGCCCATCAAAGTCGGTACATAACATTTAGACAGTTATTTATTCACAACCAACTGTACAAGCCTTTTCTCCAGGCATTTAATCAGACATCGGTAAACACGACACTGACTCAGAAAGGCTGTTTTCTCCAAGTCTGTTTATCAGTTACACTCTCCTTATTTATTTGTGCTTTACTTAACAAAGACCTCCCACCAAAAAAAGAACAACAGCGTTAAAAGTCAGCGGAGTTTTTGATCGTGACAGGTCTGAATTACCGCAGCTATCATAACTACAAAAGGATGAATGCGTTTTACGGTCAGAAGAATATACAAACCAGTTCATGTTGAGATGTACTCAATTCTGGCCCACATTGTTTGGTTTCCAAATGGTTTGATTTTCTCTGCTTGGAACCAAATACTCGAGACATGATGGAAAAAAAAGAAATAAACTGCGACTCAATACAAGTTACCCTTAATGGAGTAGGAAGGATTCTGGACCATGGCATTTAAGGGGGGGATTGGGTTTTGATGTAAAGTGTTGACAGCTGTGCTCGGCACTGAGGTTGTGGGGGTCGGAGTGTGGTTTGACTCCAGGGTCAGGTGCCCCCCATCCTCAGCTGCCCCCTTGCTAAATGGGACCTGGATGTAATATTGTTCCAGTCATCACGGCCATCTGATGTCAATTTCACACAGAGGTGGGACCCTCCACAAGCTGGTCCGTACAACCAACCACACTGGTAATAAACAAAACTGAGACGAGAACACACACAAGCTCACACTATGCTCTCTTTCTCTCTCTCAGTGTCTCTCTGTCCGCTTTCACGTCCTTTCCCTCTGTTAGAATGGCTCTCAGGCTCTCTCTCTCCTTCCCTCCCTCTCTCTCCCCCTCCCACAAGGATAACTTATGAGGAGATGGATGCCCGTGTTTTGTGAGACCACCTGTTCATTCTGGATACGAGTCTGAGAGCCCAGTAAGGGTTAACAGTCTTCGGGGGGGGGGGGGGGGGGTTGGCACCCAAGTCCAAAACGTGCCCCCACGAGTGGCAGGCTTGGTGGGACCGGAGCCCACTCCTGGACCGCCAAATCCTCTGCCCGCTCATTACAACATGCTGCCCCTTCATTACAACCCCCACGCCCGCTCGACTCTCCCTAGCCCAATCCCTTCCAGGCGTTGTTCTCCCCGTGAATGAACCGTGTACGAACCTGTCTCCGTTTTAAAGAAATTAATTCTTTAATTCCAATTTTTGTTCTAGTAAATACACAAGCGAATATGAAATATTTTATGCTAGAATTTTTTGATCGCACTCTCTCCTACGGTCGGGGGAATGAATATTAAGTGGTGGCTCTCTGGAAGCGCCCTGTAAACAATGTTCATCTAAAATGATCAACGACTGCTGTGGGTCTGAATCTCACATATAACTCAGTGCTCTGATCGAACGCAAAACCGCCAGTTGGAGGCAGGGAGGTGGTATCGTGTTACCTGCAGCGCGAGAGGGCTCGAACGTGTCCGAATTACCTCACACACCGTCGCCCTGCCACCCCGTCGCCACACCGAGACACGGCGGCGAAAACAGGAAATGCTGCTCACTAAAAACCTCTAATATCTCCTGAGAGAAAATGGCAATGTTGCCTCTCGACGGAGGAAAAAAAAGGGACAAATATTTTAAGAGGCTACGAATTTTGTGGCACTGGATGGGATGTTAGTACACGTTTTACTAAAGGAAATATAATGGCAGACTATTATTAGATCACATTAATCATGACTGTGCCAAAGGCACTGACAGCAATACTGAAAAGGATTGAAAACGTTGGTAATGGATATAAATTACCCATTGTGTGATAAAAGGATTTTTTCAGTAAGAAGGTAGGAATAAAACAGAGAGCCACTGAATGCGTGCTGTGTTCAACGTGGAATAATGCAGGTTATCGTAGCAGGATTAAAACGTTAAGGGAATCAGATAGTGACAAGGGGTGGGGGGGGGGCTTAAGTTAAAGGAGCCATAATAGCAGGAGAATTAAAAGCGAGTTATAAGCCTCCCTGCCACTGAGAAAAGAGTGGCCGGGAAGGAGAGTTGTTTTGACCGAGGTCTGTCAGTCGGCACGGCGATAATGAGTCACATCTCTCTTAGGCGGTTATTTATTGCCAACTTGGCTCGCAAACAAAAGATCAATAATTTTGAGCAAATCTAATGTTGTCCCCAGCGCTAATGTGGTCGTCCATCACATCTGCCATCTTTACGCGCGAGATGGACTGAATTTGTGCTTATTTGAGATCAAATGCAATTACGGCGTATAGCTTTAATAACGGCTGAGCCCCCCACCCCCACCCCTACA
>JACXGI010011633.1:0-24557 GCA_016801175.1 Esox masquinongy | reverse complement strand
CAGGGCTGTAGAGAGAGGAGGTGCAGGGCTGTAGAGAGCGGAGGTAATGTGGGAGGGAGAGATGAATGAAAGGCTACTTAGGAGAGCATGTAATGAGCTGGAGAGATACGAGTGATGATAGTGAGAGAGGTGAGTGTGTTAGAGTTGATTCAGCTGGACTGTGGCCTTGAGTTGACAGCTCTCTGTCTCTATCTCTCTTTATCTCTCCCTCTTTCTGACAGATTTATTGTGCTAAGCTGACGTTACGCATTCTTTCTTCCCTGTCATCCTTCACTCCTCCCCTCTGTTATACCATCTCTCATCTCTAAACTCATTAATGATGGAAGATGTGAAATCTTTTACTACAGTAATGCACAAGATGCAGCTGTGAATCTCTGGACAGTATGTGTAATCCATATTAAAAGAGAGACAAGATATTTACTCTTAAGCTGACATTGATTTGTATTTCATGTTTTGCATAGGAGCGAGTCCAGCAGCTTGAGAAACAGCTAAAGGAGATGGAGAGAGAGAGGGATAGAGAGATAAACGCCTTGAAGAAGCAGAGAAGAGAATTGCTTCACACAACACAAAAGGTGGGAACAAAAGCTAACTTTTCAAATCCACATTCTTTATCGACAAATTATGTAGATATTCTTTCATGTTCCTGCTTGCTCATGTATGATGTGGAACATTAAATGTTCTGAATTGCTTGGAAGCTATATAAATATATATATATATAGAAGTATATTCATTCAATATTCATAAGGGTAAAACATTTGTGAGCTTGGACAGTGATGGCATTGTGTTTGAACCAATGACACGCCTTTAATTGGAATTATGACAAAGCCAGTTAAAAAGAGGGAGGAGATTACAGATAGTGAAAGAGCAGAATGTAGCATGGAGAGATTTGGAGAGGGAGAGAAAGGGAGGGAGGAGTATAGCGGAACAGGGAGAGAGACGGAATGACAGAAGACTAGCTGTGTGAGACCATAGGAGCGCTTCGACAGCGACGGTGAGCTATAAGAAACCGCATTCAATCTGCATGCCTCAAGTGTGTTTGGACAGTTTACAGCTTGTACACAGGTTCATGTAGAAATGGAAGAGGGGCTGGGGAAAGGAGGAGGGCAGAAGGGAGTGGCATGTACGGGGAGAAGGGAGGGACAGATGGGCAGCGTGTGTTCCTGTGTGACCGCGAGCGTGAAAACAATTTGGCTGTTTGTATGACCCGCCGTCGTGTCATACAGTCGTATAAGAATTACAAGATGAGGACTGATTTTGTTACAGAGCTATTGATGTCTTTGCTCATCCAGGCAGGGAGAGATATTGACTGAGACAGAGGGACTGATTGGTGTTCAGAGAATGAACGCCATATCTGAATTGCTCGTGTGTTTTTGAGTTGGGGGGGGGGGGTCAGAGAGGGATAACGTTTAACTCGTTAGGGTGGATACTGGGAGCTGCTGTGATTTTTCCATTCTCAGTGAGGTGCAGAATCCTTGTAGTGACACTCCCACTGTGTAATGCCATTATGTCAAAATACTTCCAAGTTGACTCAGCATCTGTGTTGGGACGTCTTATGACTTGGGCACCCAAATAAATGTCTGTCTGTTTCAGAGAAAACAACAAAATAGTTGCCGTTTCTGGTCACCTCGTCACAGCTGACTTCTGTAACTGCTTATGAAACGGTCCAACTTCTATCTCTTATCAGGTCTTGGCAGAGAAGAAGCCGCTTGCCGATTGGTCCAACATCCCCGTCTTGAGCCCTTGCATGATGTCACTGTCGCCGCTGACCGTTCAGAAATCACCTCAGGTGTTTTTGACAGTTGAACGGGACACTATAGGATTTGATTGATGTATCTCCCAGGAATGTGCAGAAACACTAACTTGCACTAACTCAGTGTTATCCCCTAACTGAAGGAACCAACCAAAGAACCGGTCAGTTTGCCACGGAGACGGAGCTTGCACCGCAACAACAAACTCTCCGATCGGCCGGTCTCGTCACAAGGTGAGCTATGATTTGAGTTTGAGTATGAGGCGCTTTGTGCCTTTGATTTACTTCACCACAGAGCAACTTTACATGAAAGAGTAGGTCTTCTCTCTCTCTCTCATTTTCCGTGTTTCTATTCCTCTCTGCATGACTAGGTGTGGCTCTACTAGATGTTGCTGTGAGCAGGATAT
The DNA here is from genome assembly GCA_016801175.1 of Esox masquinongy. Lineage (NCBI taxonomy): Eukaryota > Metazoa > Chordata > Actinopteri > Esociformes > Esocidae > Esox > Esox masquinongy. The sequence goes on along the minus strand of JACXGI010011633.1, from coordinate 22,403 downwards.
ACCTGTATGAACTAGACCAGCCAGCGGGGCTGCTGCTCCATTACTAGTCTATCACTTCTGTCTGACCATATGGGCCGTTTTTTTTTAGGGTAAAACAATTGGGGTTAGGCTTAGATTTGGGTTAGGATTTATAGGTAGGGGTTAGGCTTAAGGTTAAGGTTAGATTTTTCATGTTACAGTTAGAGGATAGGAAAACAAGGAAGATTCTAGGGAAACTGCTTGTTTTGGCTTAAGGGTTAGGTTTGGGCTAAAACATGCAATTATGGGTTATGGTAAATAGAATTTTGAATGGAAATCCTTTTTTTGTGGCCCCACAATGATACAGTATATATTCCTAAAGTGTGTGTGTGTCATCTATTCCCTTTCTTCTGCTTGTCTCCTCTCTGATCTCTCCATCTCCTTGTCTCTTATGGATTATAGTAAGTACTTACTGTGTGCTGTTTTTTGTGTTCCATCCTTTCTGTCATCCTTTCTCACTTTCTCTCTGTCAATCTGTCTGTATATCTCTTTCTCCCTGCCTGCCTGTCTGTCGTACAGGTCTGGTGGGAATGGTACTGGACAGCCGGGGCCCGGTGGACTTCATGTCTCCTGTCCCCTCCCACAGGCACAGCACCGGGCACAGAGCTGGGAACAGCAACGGGTTCCTCACCCCCTGCAACAGTGCCAGTAGCTCCCGGGCAGCCAGGTCAGTGGGGAGAACCTCAGTCACGGACTGTGAGAGAAGGGATCTGATTGGTTATCAGGAGGAGCGGGGTGGGAATGAGCTGCCTGTGGAAGACGTGATTGGGTCAGTGTTTGTGCGTGTGAAGGATGAATGCGGCCCGTATTGTCCAACAGAAATAGTGTTTGGGAGGTTGAGCTGACCGAGTCTTCATCCTCCTGCTAGCCCGAGTGTGGAACTGATAGACCTGGTGGAGATAGAGAGGAAGCTAAGGGAGGCCAAGGCAGAGAGGGAGAGGCTGCTCAAAGAAAGGGTGAGTATGCAGCAGATATGTTATATACGTGGTATCAACTGGTAGTCAAGTCTTTTTTAATATTTGTCCCTTCTGTTGGGGACATAAGAAACCCGTTTTGTTTTTTGTAACTCAAGAGCCACGCATCAATCAGCACTCCAAACTCTCAACAGTTCTGCACTGTCACCGTGTACAATAAATCACCTGTCTTCTTTCCTGTCTCGGATAACTCTCTGACACGTTGGCATGTCAGGTAGGACAGGTAGTAGAAAGAGTAGTACAACTCTTTACACAGTGTGTATAATAGATTATACGCAGACTTTCACAGACCAATTCTCATACATTGTGACACGTATATGGACTCATATTTTTACATGATCAAGTGGAATGGCATCCAAAAAATACTGCATTGTTTATATACTGAGAACATTTTGTAAGTTGCATACTGTTGTTTTTATTACTACAGTCAGCTCATGAAGTTTTGGCACGGCACGTCATCTAGTTGAGCAAAACTGAATGCAAAAAATAAACATCACAAACAGTGAGTCATGTTTTGGGCTCAAACATTAGGGGGAGCCGGATAGTTTGATTACAACACAATAACTTCTCTAACACAATATTTTAATGAGTAGTAGGATTATTTTCTGAAAAACGTAGGTTTCAAATGTATTGGCCCCCTTACAAACAATATTTTGTTAAGCCTCCCCTGGAGTCGATTACCGCACTGAGCCTCTTCTGGTAAAGTCTGACAAGGTCGGCACACACATTTGGAGGCATCTTGGACCGCTCCTCCGTGAGACACATTTCAAGGTCCTTTTTAAGTCTTCGGTTTGCGCTAGTGGGCTGCCCTCTTCAATTCAGACCACAGGTTTTCAAATGGATGGCCATTGTGAAACATTGGTTTTGTGGTCCTGCAAACATTTCTGTGTTCATTTTGATGTGTGTTTTGGTCATTCTGTTGTTGAAAGGCCCATCCATGGCCAAGCCTCAATCCCCTGCAAGAGACAACCAGGGTTTGGGCTAAAATGTCCTGGTAATTGGTGGAATTGATTATGCCATCAGTCTTAACAACAGCCCCTGGACCACTGACAGCAAAACAGATCCAAACATCAAATATCAGGTGCTTTTCCTTGTATGCAGTTGCCAAACATGCCGATGGTGTGCATGACCAAAACAATTTTTTGTCTCATCTGAACACAACACATTTTCCAATTGTATTTTTAATAATGCTTGGCAAAGTTTAGGCACTGCAATTTGAGGGCTGGGCTCAGAATATGAGCCCAAAATTATTGTTTGTGTTTTTTATTTTTTGCATTCACTTTTGCTCATTTTCATGATAGGTGCCAATACTTGATTTAACTGTACAGTATGTTATTTTTTATAGCTGGTTCAAAAGACCAATTTAATGTTTAATTGCATTGCTGAAAGAAGTAATACTTTTAAGACCAAGACCTTATATGCTATACGTGTCATATTTGTTGTCAGAAAACAATATAATAATTATAGTATATACTGTTATGTAAATTGCAAAAATTAATACCATTTAAACTGCTCACACACTGAAATGTACCAACCTTGACTCTTAATCAATAGAACACAGTAATTAATTACGCTTTTTTATTGAACGCAACAGAACTGGGACAAGTGTGACAGTAGTGAAGGGAAAATACAATACTTTTATTGATTAACTTCAACAAATGATATCCCTACATCCATTTCTACCTATATTTACAGGGGTTGGCTGTAATTGAAGTGATTTGAGCAATTTATATTGCGGAATATAAACTTTGATACTATCTACTATCATCTACACCGATTTTTTTTCATTTTCTTTGGGGGGGGGGTTGAAAACATTAGTAACATACCTTCCTTCATAGGAAAATTAGCGCCATATAAATAATTCAGTATTGCAAGTTAGGGCTGTCACAATTATGACATTTTCGGTGATGATTAATTGTCACAAATAATTGCGATTAACGATTTAATTGTGTATATTGTTGATTTTAAGCCACTATTATAGTGTAAGACTTATAGTACTGTAATAATACACCTGGTGACCCGGAGATGGTTCTTCAGATTTATGGTGTTCGCACTTTTGATCATCACCTTTCTGGAACAAATCCAACAATTCGGCTCCTCCAAATAATTGCTTAATTTGGCTGAAAACCAAAATGTGCCCAGAGCGGTGCCGTTGGATTCGGCTTTGGAACTACCACTAAATTCATGTGTTAACGATTGCTCTATGGCAAATGCAACCGCGAAGCAATGACAATTACATTGTCCTGCACATCATAACATTTCACCTCCCACTCTGCTGCACATATGATTATAGGCTAGTTATTATAGGCCTTCCTAACGTAGCAAAACGTGTTTAAATGCGCATTTGATTTATTCATTATGAGTACAATTCATCTCATTTTCAAATGTAGGCCTCTATATGCAATGGGACAACAGATATTTCAGTATATGCATTTTAATGTGCATTATCTTATTAGAAAATATGGATGTAAATGGCAAAATTCAACTTACAATATTAGTAAAAATATTTTACACATGCTTGTGCGGTTTTGTTTGGTCGATCAGAGTTAATCCGACAAACAGGCAACTGAAACGTGTTTGTCTGTTACCTAATAATGTTGTGAAATTACATAACGTTGCATTGCGAAACAATTCTAAACTGGGTTTAAACATTCTGAAATTAACGAGCAAATTAGATTCAAAACAAATTACTTTCAAATTTAAAATTATCTGTGCCTATAACTTTCCACAGAGCTGTCAAACACTGCTGCACCCTTGGGTTATACACCCTATCTGATTGAAACTGACATAATTCATTGTATTTGTTGAGACGTTTCTAACATTGGTGTAAAAGTCCCTTGTTCAGATTTTAGACATATGATTTTGGAATCTAAATATTTTGCAAAAAGATCTTTATCATAAAAATAATTGCGATCTGGCTAAAATAATCACGATCAGGCAGTTGTGTAATAATTGCGGCAGTCCTAATTTCAATTTAGGATTATAGTAAATAAAGCCCATTCAAAAATTTGTCTCAAGAATTAGATATGCATTTTTTACTACATTATCTACAGAGAAAGTTGAAATCTCCTAAACACAATTTAATCAGGCACTCTAAATCAAAGCTTCAAAAGAGTCAGCATCCTAAAACCTGTCCGTTTCTCCTACCTGCCTGACATGTTTAGATCTGATCACATGGTGCACCAATCAAATGGGTAAATGTAACTTTGGAAAGACTGATTGAGCCTGCGTTCTGATCCAGGAAGCGAGGAGGCGTGTGGTGGAGGAGAGGAGGCAGAGAGAGCTGGAGGGCAGAGAAGCAGCAGAGCCCGAGACAAGACCAGACACACATCCAGAGGAGCAGCCTCAAGTTACTGGTCCAGTACACAGATCCACTGAGGTCAGTCCTGTCTGTCAGTCTGTCGCTCACTGACCTGTTCTCCATATTGATACTGTATTCATATAGATTATTCTCCCTCTCAGCGCTCCCTCCCTCTCTTCCTCTCTGCAAACTTTGATCTGCGTGGCCACGTGGAGTCGTTGGGTCACCGGGTAGAGGGCTGCGTGGGCCTGCGCATATCCCCGCGGCGCTGCGCCGGCTTCCTCACCAAGCAGGGGGGCCGGGTCAAGACCTGGAGAAGGAGGTGGTTCCTCTTCGATATGGACCACAAGAGGCTAGCCTACTACACAGGTCAGGGGAGCTGAGAAACTCGGATGAACAGGGGCTGTTTCCCGACCACTCAATGACATTTTCCGCTGCTCTTTAGTTGGGTCCATCAGTCTGAGACTCCTGTTACGCTTGTCCAGGTGACGTCAAAATGAGGGTTGTCACCCACAATTGGGTTTCATACCAATCAGAGTTTCAAAGCCAACTGAGAATTTTCTACATGTTCCTGTGCCCGTGTGTATTCTGTCTCTGGCTCAACCCATCAATTTCAGAGATCTAGAAATCTTGGAGTTAATCCTTGCTTCCGGAATCCTTGCTTAGAAAAAAACAAAATCTGCGAGCGTGGCGTTTGACTGGAGTAAGGTGTTCAGGTAGCCAGGCGAGGAGAGAGTGCACTGATGCGATGTGTGTTGGCTGTTAGATGGTGGTGTGCAAACGTGTCAATGCCTAAGCTGGTAATGACTCTCTTTCTAGATCTCTCTCTCTCTCTCTCTAATGCTCTGGTGTGTACTTCCATTGTTTCAGACTGTGATGAGAGGAAGCTGAAGGGGGTGATCTACTTCCAGGCTATAGAGGAAGTATACTATGATCACCTGCGGACAGCCACCTCAGTGAGTCCATTCTACATCATACACCAAAGACAATTATATATCCAAATTGACACTATCATACTGTATCATACACGAAAGACAGTTATATATCCAAATTGACACTATCATACTGTATCATACACCAAAGACAATTATATATCCAAATTGACACTATCATACTGCATCATACACCCGCAAGCAAGCAAGCAATTTTATTTATATAGCACAATTCATACATAGAAGCAATTCAATGTGCTTAACAATGAAAAGAAAAATACAAAAATGCAATAGAATAAAAAACAGTCAGATTGTTATAATTCTCTAACCAACCTCCAGGCGGACTCTCCAGCCCGGTATCTCAATCCTCGCACTCCAGCTCTAGGATGAACCCGTCAGTCCCTTCGTGAGATTATCTCTGCATCTTTGTCTCACCCGGCTGTCTCCAGGGGGACATTTATGCCATGTCTGTTCATGCATTTTATATTCATCCTCAAGTAATTACAGTTCCCAGAATGGTTTACTGAACCACCCCGGTATTTCAATCCTCGCTGTCCAGCGCTTGGATAAACCCGTCAGTCCTTTTGTGAGATAATGCCCTGCATCGATCTCTAAACAGCAGCACAAGAACTTGTGTTATCCGTCATCAGCAGATTGTTACATTTACACAGAGGTTATTCCTCTGATAGCACCAGAACTTGCATTACAGAAAAATAATTTAATGATTGATTAAACATAGAGAAATAGAAATAGAATAAAAACAAAGAAATATAAAATTACAATATAATACAAACTAGAATAAAAACAATAAACTACAACAAAATATAATAATAATAAAACAGTTTGGACTCAGGGCTCTACTAGCTGGCCTGAGGTCATGGATCTAAGATAACTATGTACCCAAGATGAAAGTATCATACTGTATCATACACCAAAGGAAACTATGTACCCAGGATGACAGTATCATACTGTATCATACACCAAGGATAACTGTGTACCCAAGATGACAGTATCATTCTGTATCATACACCAAAGATAACTATGTACCCAGGATGACATTTTCATACTGTATCATACACCAAGGATAACTATGTACCCAGAATGACAGTTTCATTCTGTATCATACACCAAAGATAACTATGTACCCAAGATGACATCAAAAGTGTTAAAGAGATGACCAATCAGTTCAGTCAGACTTGAACCGAATCACAAGATCAAACACTGTTTCTCTTCATTTTCATTTGTCTAACACCTTTTTGTTCTCTCTCTTCCTTTCTGTTTCTTTTCCCCTGTCTTACTTCTCTCTCCCCTCATTCCCTCTTCCAGTCTCCGCGGCCCTGCCTTACATTCTGTGTGAAGACGTATGAGCGTCTATTCTTCCTGGTGGCCCCCAGTGCCGAGGCCATGAGGATCTGGATGGACGTTATTGTAACGGCAACAGACGAGCACAGCCGCTACTGACGTGACCTGACCTCTGCCCCCTCGCCCCTGGGGCTGAATGTCCATTCACCTAGCTGTCCTGGTTACAGTATCAGATGTTTACATTATGTTTGGAGGACATTGCAATTCTCAACCGCAGAGCCCAAGGTGTTTTGGACACAGCTTGGCAGCCATTCTGGTGCCTGAACCTTTACATGACTTGAGTGTTGTTGGTGAGGAGTGATGGTGGACATATTCAGAAGAGCTGTTTTTGAAGGACGTTACATTTAAGTCTTGATAGTTTTTATGGAGCCTCTATTGTTGCAGGACTAAGTGGTGTGCTGTTTCAGGTTCTGTTTTTGATCAACAGAAGTTCAGAGGATGGAAGAGGGAGAAGGCCATAGGAATATAAGTAAAAAACCTGTACGTTCCAGGAGAAACAATTGGACAGCTCAGTGTCACTGCCAAACATGATTTTCATTTTATCTCAAATCAGGCTATACTGGATGGTGCCTCTCTAGCAGTTGCTGAGCTCCCTCTTGGGGCCAGAATGAAGTATTGAAGGACTACAGCTTCGTGTAGTATGTGTAAATGGAATAAATTGTATGTTTTTTTTGCATCTGTCAAAGGGCTGTTCACATTCAATACAAATACTGACTCTGCATTTAGTTCTCAAAATGGACTGTGTATGTTTGACAATATAAACAGAAATATTGTATGCTTTTATATAACTACATTATTATTATTAATACTACTACTATTATTGTTATTATTATTAAAGGTTGTTCATAAACTGTTGTTGACTTGTGAAAACAACCCTCCCTACTGATTGCCATTCCTTCCATGTCTACTTATTTTTATTATGCATACATTTTTGTATTCTCATTCTTTCAAGATGCTTTAGAGCAACTTTATATGAAGTGATACTGATTATTGTAGATATATATTTATATCTGATCTAGGTGGTCTGTGTTTCTTTCCCCTGCTGTTGGAGGAGGGTAAATGGAATCATGTGTTGAATGTACAATGTTGCTCTTTAATCTCCTGAGCGTTGACCTGCAGCTAGCCGCACATGACACTGAACACCTGCTGCAGCTTCTAAGACGGCTTGGACTCAAGGTTGGTCATTTCCTGGGTTCAGGGAGTCCACTCTGAAAACTCAGCCACAAGGTCCTCTTTGAGCCAGGATGTCACACACCCAATGGTTGGACCAAAAATCATTCTGCATAAATTGATTGAGCGGATTAGACTCCTGTGGTGTCAACTCTGTACTGGCTCAGGTTCTGCAGTTCCAGGTTGAGTGAAAGGGTTAACCCCCAATAACATCCCAGACTTTTACTTAGCCTTGACTGGGTGAAGTTCAAAACTGCCTTGGAGTTCAGTAAGGAAGCGGTGGTCGAAGCAGCCCCGCTCACCTTTCAGGACCTGCTTCCACAGGCCTGTAGATAATAATTAGGACAGCCCTCCTCCAGCATCAGTGTAATAGAGTCAGTCCCTGGGGTCGGAGATCCAACCTGTAAGAACCCCATCAACAAGCATGATCCCCAGGCAGTGAGAGAGTTGCTGAATATGCTGAGGGATAGCTACCGGAGTTCTCTGCCGGCGGGATCCCACTGGCAGCATCGGTCACCCACACGGGGTGTGAAATGGTGGCCAGTGGCCTGGGGATTATGTCACCAAAGAGAGCGCTAAAACAAATGGAGAGGATAATTCACAACACCCATTGTGTTTCCCTTGGTTAGATTAATTACTGCGCACACTGGCTTGAAACAACTACCCCCGCACCCAATTAAGGCACTACTGGCCAAAAGGGAACAAATCCTGTTCGTCAGCTCACTTCCCTTCTTTCAACATGCATAACAACAACAAAAATTATATTTCCTATATTGGCCCATTTTATTTTATCTTGTTTGAAATTACAGTTATATTTCAGTATCTTCAAGATTTCCTTGAGTCGGGATGGCCATAACTATGTAAATTGTGATATAACCAGCGAATTGATCAGGGTAATTCTCCTCTATATGGATTGCCCATGATTTCTAAATGGTTGCCTTACGACTATCCTTGTCATGATGCACGTCAGTAAAATATCAATCTTTATAATCTACTGCATAATATTTTCCGGCTTATGGTTGTTGAACTGTGTATTTCAGTTTCAATAAATATGGGTCGCCTCCAAACTGTAGTCTACAGTTATTTTGTGCACATACGTACCGCAGTAGGCTATATAAGCAGTATATGCATTGCAAGCTATGCAACAATTTTGTCAAACATGGAATTCCCATTTGCGACATATGAATTGCAGTTATTGCCACATCATCTGCAGTTGCAAGACGACTGAACTTGAATACACCAACAGCCACCAAATGAAATGTTAAGTCTGGGGAGGACAAAAATAATTCTGCTTTCTAATTACATTAACTTTCTTATTGATAAGGTTCTGTTGTAGAGTGTTATGGTTTAATGTGTTGGACTCACAAAACCAACAGATAACAGAACACAAATATTGATTTAGTTATAGTTTTGTGCATTATTGCAATTAAACTAATCATAGATGGATTTAATTCCGATGGATTTAGGCTATCTACCAGTCCAAGTCGACAAATTTCGCTTTGGGTTTAACGCGTGTGAGAGGAGCAATGCAAACTGCAATGCCACTTCTTTCGACTGTCCTCAGTGACAGGCAGTTAGACAACAGAAGACAGTCGGATACCGCGGTCATTTATAAAGACCGAATTGTTCATAGGGGTTGAACAGATAACCAACGTCTGAATACTGGTAAGAGGTTGCTTGCAACTTTTTCTATTAAATTAATGTTACTATCGCTGTTTTGCAATATGGGATGTCAAAGTTTGTATACGTCCCAATGTGTTAACATTTTTGAAACTGAATGTTTGGGAACACTTCAGATCATCGAATTATGGATAGGATATTACATTTATCCTACAATACTAATCAATTAGTCTGACAGGTTCAGGTTACATTTGCACAAATATCACATTCAGAACAAATATTAAAATTATTTTTTATTGATTGTTATTTTTAAAGGAAAATAATTGTATTACTTGTCATAGGTTCATTCATTTTGTTATTTTGCCTATATGAATGCTGACTTATGGACTCCAGTTCAGTTCAGAAAAACTGTTATGGTCAACAAATATAAAAAAAATATATTTTTTTGTTAACTCTAACTATTTTTTTTGTTAACTCTAACTAACTAACTATATATCTAAATTAAAAAGCTTAAATGCCCCCCCCCCCAATCCTATACACACAAACTTTCCATGTGGACTAACTGCTTCGATTTAATTCTTGTTCAGTAAGGGAAGAGGCGGAATAAAAGACAAATCACATACTGTTTAAATTCAGCCTTGTACACGTTAAAGGCCGGATTCTACACAGCGCCCCTTAAAATAATTTATATGTGCATTTACTGTTTTTATGTGAAACATTTTCAGCTAAAACAATGATGTATGTGTTGTCAGTGCACTGAATGTGTTTCTGCGTTCTGCGTGTCCACAGAGGATCCAGTTTAGCCCTTTCTGATACAGAGCATTATGTACATAACGGGAGCTGGGAAACTCATACTCTGTGGATGTCTACTGCAAGGTGGGTGATGTTTTAAAATGGTTTGGAGGAAATAACACCACATAGTGAAGTGAATAAAGAGCAACGTTTTAAAAGAGCATTAAGTCATTGATTCCTGTGATTCCTGCAAACAGTAATCCACAGCTTACACCCCAGTGGTACATGATTTCTTGTGTTTTTCAGGTGTGCTGTGCCAAGACTGGTCAGCTTTGATGCCCTGGAAAATCGAAGCTCTGAGTGGATTATGTGTGGTCATTCCCTGCTCGTTTACCTTGAGACATGAATATGAGTCATTGCTTACAGCTTCGTGTAAAGGAATATGGAGGAAAGGATGGAGAGGATCACATGTGTTTGATTCCAGTCTCACAGGAACTGGCTTAAACATCATTCCAGGAAACCTAACAGGGAACTTGGAACATAAGGAATGCACCACAATCCTGAATGACGTCACATATCTGAATGACTACTTTTACTTCAGACTTGAATGTGACAGCTCTCTGAAAGTTAATTTCCAAGAACGTGTCAGAATTGAGACAAAAGGTACACTAGCTTTGGAATATTTGAGTCGCAGGTTGAAACTGTATTTTACACACTCACCTCATGTATAAAAGGTGTTACATTTGTGCTCCCCCAGATGATCCATCCAAACCGACTTTAACTCCAGCCACAGTGGAGGTGATGGAGGGAACTTCAGTGAGTTTGATGTGCTCTGCAGCTGCCCCATGTCCCACTGTACCCCCAACTCTGACGTGGACCCCCACACTGGCTGACAGTATGCAAGATTTCCAAGAGTCTCAGAATCAAGTCCTAACTTCTATCCTCAACTTCACCGTTTCACATGTCCACCATGGAGAGAAGATCACCTGCACCGCGCTGTACAAACGAAAACCTGGCATGAGTGAGATGTCATCCCAAAAAAGTCTCACAGTCACCGTTTTTTGTAAGTTCATTTATTTACGGTCTGCATCTGAGGAACTTTGGAGTGCCTCCTACATAGACCTCTGACCTCACCTATTGTCTTGATAATGTGCTCAGGATGAGTGACTAGTGCAGGACGTTTGCAGACTCAAGTCTTTATGTTTTTGTCATAATTACATTGGTATGGTAAGGTTTCCATTGAATTTACCATTGAATTTACATTGTGCGCACTTTCCTTCAGACTCTCCCAAGAACACCTCAGTGTCAGTCAGTCCCTCTTTCTCGGTGGTACAGGACAGCACTGTGGCTCTGACCTGCAGCAGCACTGCCAACCCAAACGTATGGCGTTACAACTGGTACAGAGTTATTGGAGAACAGGTCACAAAAATTGATGCTAGAAGAGTGCTAACTGTTCAGGCACCAGCAGATGACAGTTATTTCTACTGTGAAGCAATTAATGACCACGGAACCCAGAACTCATCTGTCATTCAACTGAATGGAATGTGTAGGTCCAAAATGAAACAAATTATATATATTAACAGTATTATGATATAGCCAGTACCATAAATCGTAGTCTTACAATATCTATTCCCCAGACCCTCCTATGAACACCACAGTGTCAGTTAACCCCTCTGGGCCAGTGGTAGAGGGCAACTCTGTGGTGCTGACTTGCAGCTGTGTTGCCAACCCAGCAGTGAAGAACTACACCTGGTTTAGAATGGAGGGCACCGAGGGAGTTCCTGTTGGATCCGGAGAGAGTTTGACCATAGGCGGTAAAGCGAGTGACAGCGGAGAATACTACTGTGAGGCTCTTCATGCATTAGGAATGGAAAAAGCCACAGTTGTTCATCTGGACATTCAATGTAAGTTAATTTTATGATACGATATTTTGGTTATTAATTAATATTATTTGGTTGGTGTTTTTATTTGTCCTATTTCACACGTGTACCAGGTGGATTATACCCATGTGTGAATTGGGTATTTTTTTTATATTCCACTCTCCCTGTGGCACCTTCAGGGCCAGGGGTTAGGGGTTAGCTACTAGTGACAAATGAAAAAAAAATACAATCAGAAGAAGCTGGAAAACACTTGCAATAAGGCTACATTATCTGACACATATTGTTAAAACATGTCAACATTTAGTTTTGCATTTCTATGTGTTGAATATTGTAATTTTCCATGTTAAAAGAGTGACATACTGAGCGATAATTTCTAAACTAATCGTTTGTAAAGTGTGAGAAGAAGCTGTGTGGCCAAGATGCTGTAGACAGTCTATTTATGTGTTGAGGCACCGGTGACCCGGGACCAGCTGCTGGGACCAGCCACGTCTGGTGAGTGGCCAACGTCTGGCTGGGACCAGCCACGTCTGGTGAGTGGCCAACGTCTGGGGCATGAGGGTACGGCAGTGCCCAGACTGTCTGGTCCAACCACAGTGTGCCATTGTCCTGTAGCGTGACATCCCTGCATCTTTACTATGTGCGTCAATGGACCTCCATCACTGAAGCTTGTTGTGCAGTTTGTATGCAAGTGTGAATATGTCCACTGTTTACTGTATATATGTGTGCTTGTTGTACGGTATCTCACCACTGGTGAGCTAGTAAAGATCGGTGTGCCGATGTCTTATCGCAGTTGAAGCATTTCCAAAGACAAACAAGATGGTGGAGTTATTACGACCAAAATCTGGGTCTTTGTCATAAAAAACCTGGTGTTTATCTGGGCCAAATCCACATCCAAGGTTATGTCTGCCTCATTATGGAGAAGATCTGACTTGTCTATGGAAATGCCCACAGCTGACCTAATCTGACCTATCTATGGACATGCCCACAGCTGACCTAATCTGACCTATCTATGGACATGCCCACAGCTGACCTAATCTGACCTATCAATGGACATGCCCACAGCTGACCTAACTGTTAAGAATTACAGATATGTGACACGGGTAGGATGAATATGTAGACTGACCAACAGTAATGTTATTGATGCTCACTAATGTAAGATCCTAACACAGCGATGTTTCCTACTAGATCCTCCCAGGAACACCTCTGTGTCAGTCAGTCCCTCTGGTTCAGTAACAGAGGGCAGCACCGTGACTCTGGCCTGCAGCAGCAACGCCAACCCAGCCGTGATCAACTACACCTGGTACAGAGTCGAGGGACGGGTGAAGGACGTTGTAGGCTCTGAAGAGGATCTCAACATCTTTAACGTGACCAGACTTCCAAATGAACAATACTACTGTGAAGCTACGAACGTCCATGGACTGCAGAATTCTGAAGCCATCCGTGTCAATGTGACTTGTATGTACGGTATCCAAATGGGTTCATTGGTTTGGAATGTGAAGTGACTGTGAGGAGTCATGTTGTTCTCCTTTTCTGCTCTGTGTAGTTGCCTCAGAGATCCTGAACACCTCCCGCTGCATCAGGATTGCAGCCATGTCACAAATCCGATGTTTCTGCGATAGCCACGGAAACCCCACGCCCACACTGGTGTGGCGATTGGCTGGAGAGACTGTCAATCACTCTTCTAACGCAGTCATCAGGGAGGAGCCAATGGGCATAGCGGGCCTGAGAAGCTCCCTCACCATCCGCCAGTCACAAGAAGAGGAAATTCCAACTCTGGTCTGCCTTAGCGCCAACTCCGATGGTTCTGACATCTTCTCGTTCAACTTAACGTCGCTGGAAATGTATGAAGGTACATTTCAATGTCCAGGCTGTCCAGGCTCTAAACGAGAATGGGTTCCCAACAGTTCCCATGTCTTATTAAACATTGCCTAATGAGAAGAATTTCTGACACGAAGAAGGAATGGTTGTGCTAGTCTTATACCTCGTTTGTTTATGCTGTCACACTTCAGGTTTCCACCCCTTTTCTCTATTCATCGGTGCTGGTGTGGGCGCTGGAGTGATGATGCTCCTCTGTATCCCTCTGCTTCTCGTCTGCAAGTAAGTGACTGAAATAGGGGCCAGGGGAGACTGATTGGCGGGATGCTTTTAACAGAGAGTCGTATTGAGGCCAAGGTCTCTTTTCCAAATACAAATATACATACATCAAATAGGAAATGCTTATGATAATGCATTTGATCTGTGGTTAAGTATTTGTGTGGACTGGTATTTCTGTTCACAGAAAGCATCGTAACATCTCCTCTGTTTTCTTTCCAGGCATAGGAGGGCCAGACAGTCACCAGTCGGAGGACAGGGAGAAACTGCAGAGCTCATGGTGACTGATAGGGTAGGTCTTCACACCAACAACCCCTGCATTACACAAGGATTGCACTCAATAATGTTACAAATTATAGCAAATGTTGTTACAAGTGTTGAAAAATGCTTAGGTCTTGACTCCTAATGGTTTGCAGATGGTTAAATTTAGCAATTCAAATACAAGCAACAGAGTGTGCAAGGGTTTTGAGTAAAATATTGCATACACATATTTTGCTGAATGCATCCTATATTCAGTCAATCTCACAAATGTAAGAAAAGGATTTTGAATTACAATGAAACATTGGTAGGTCTGTTAAGGCTGTATGTGTGAATATACAGTGGATATAGAAAGTTTATACACCCCTGTTAAAATGCCAGGTTTTTGTGATGTAAAAGAATGAGACAAAGATAAATCATGTCAGAACTTTTTCCACTTTTAATGTGACCTATAATGTGAACAATTCAATTGAAAAACAAACTGAAATCTTCGAGGAGGAAAAATGAAAAATAAAAACTTTACCATAACCTGGTTGCATAAGTGTGCACATCCCCTTATAACTGATTTTTCTTCAGCTGGAACCGGGGCCTTAGTCAGGGTGGAGGGAATTATGAACAGTTCCAAATACCAGGCAATTTTGACACAAAACCTTCAGGCGTCCGTTAGAAAACTGAAGATGAAGAGGAAGTTCACCTTTCAGCACGGCAATGACCCAAAGCACACATCCAAATCCACAAAAGCATGGCTTCACCAGAAGAAGATTAACGTTTTGGAATGGCCCAGCCAGAGCCCAGACCTGAATCCAATTGAACATCTGTGGGGTGATCTGAAGAGGGCTGTGCACAGGAGATGTCTTCGCAATCTGACAGATTTGGAGCGCTTTTGCAAAGAAGAGTGGGCAAATATTGCCCCGTCAAGATGTGCCATGCTAATAGACTCCTACCCAAAAAGACTGAGTGCTGTAATAAAATCAAAAGGTGCTTCAACAAAGTATTAGTTTAAGGGTATGCACACTTATGCAACCAGGTTATTGTGAGTTTTTTCCCTCTCAAACATTTCAGTTTGTTTTTCAATTGAATTGTTCTCGTTATAGGTCACATTAAAGGTGGAAAAAGTTCTGACGTGATTTATCTTTGTCTCATTCTTTCACATCACAAGAACCTGGCATTTTAACAGGGGTGTGTAGACTTTTTATATCCACTGTATATCAAGTGTGCATGAGCCGGAATCCAAGTCAGTACATGTCAGTGACGTTAAGTAAGTGATTACAATTCATCTAAACAACCGTTCTTTTTGGAGTATTTAGTTCAAGAAAAGTGCATAATTATAATAGCACTCTGATGATTTAGTACTCTTTCCATCCTGGTGAATGACTGAAAAACAGTTTGTGAGTTGGTGTTGTGAATGAGGGGAAAAAATTACAATGTATTTTTGCTTAAGTATTATATTTTAATGAACATGTAAATCCATCTAACATGATAACTTTCCCTCAGTCCCTCAGTCAGGAGGAGGACAACATCTATGCCAATAACGTCATGCTAAAGGAGGCCCTGGGGGCTGAGGGGACCGGGGACGGGGAGGACACGGAGGACGCAGACCTCCACTATGCCGACCTGAACTTCTCCAAGCTCCAGGCCAGTGTGGCCGATCTGGGGGAGGGGGAGATCAGGGGAGTCTCCAAGACGACGGAGTACGCCATGATCCGCCTGCTCTCCGCAGGTAGTACCGGTGAAGAGGCCGGGGAAGGGAAGGTCAACAATGGCCTGGAGAAGGGCTGTCACAATGCAAACCATGGAGCTAAAACTGTAGAAGGAACCGGGACACAACCCAAGGGTGTTGTGGAAGCAGGAGCTGCAAAGGATTCTGGTCTAAAAGATCAACACGTTGTGACTAGCTGTGCCCGCACTGTCCAGCCATCCCTGAAGGCCCCACTGGGACAAAATGAGCAGTATGACCCAGTGGAGACTGCTGTGGATGAGGTGACACTACTTTTTGAGCAAAAAGCTGGATCTATTGGTGAAGAGGAGGCAACGTATGGAAACATATGTCACAGTTTCGATACATCAGAGGCAAATGGAGGACAACCTGGGTCAGATAAGGAGAATTGTATAAAGACACAGTGAGCTGATGCTGAGAGCATTTATGCAGATTACTGAGCATAAGGTGGTGAGGAATCCCCATAACGCACTGCAGAAAAATCATCTTTAGTGCTGTAAAATCACTACTTCATTTTCCTAAAACATGTTTTTATCATTTGGGATTCAATACACTGTAATTTCCAGAGACTGTGCCTAAGAATATGCATCCTTGTATAAGTGAAACAAGTGTTTAACTTTTCTAAAAAACATTTTACTTGTGTTATTTACATGCCATTGTATTCTGACTTTTTAAACTTTTTAATGTTTTTCTATAGGAGAAAGCCATAAAATAATTTCACATTCAACTCACAGTGAAGTGAGTTATAAAGACTACAGTAAAATGTTGTAACACCGGTGATACAGATTAAAAGATCTTTTATCTTTCTTTTAGCGGAAAATGGCCTTACAAAATGTGTGTGTGAATAGAATGAAACTTTTCACCCATGTATTATTGGTCTTATTTTTAATTGAAACATGTATTTACAATGTTTAGAACTAAATACGGTAACTGTAAAAATGTTGCAAGCAGTTGATAAGTCATTAATCATACAACATTAGCATGAGTCATTGTGTAATGCCTCTTAAATCTGTTCTGATGCTCTCTAGAATTACAATATGTTGTCTGTTGCATAGCATCCTGCATAATAGGAAATTCCTTCAACCTAATAATAGTCCAGGTTAGAAAAAAAAACACTGATTGCACTGATGTTAAAATTTCTGACATTTGTGTCATTCTTGACTGACTTGTATTGCCTCTCGATTACAAGTCTGATACAAATATGTACAGATATTTACAAATAAACCCTCAGACTCTTTGTCTATCTACTAATAAACTTTGTTTATTAACAAAGTTTGTTGTCTTATATTTTCACATCAGTGTAATGGACTTTGTAGTCTTCTTCATCTGAGCTGCTGCTGTTGTGGCATGCCTTTTGGTGATGATGGTGAGGACCACAGACATGTTGTTGTCCTGGATTTGCTCTGAATTTCACTTCAGAGTAGTTGATCTCGACGTCATCCTCACTGGTCTCTGTCTCTGTGTCCGTTTCTACCTTCATGTTGGGCTGTGGAGCACATGCTCCCATAATGTTCTCATAGTCATCCTGCTTATCGTTCTGAGTATAGAGAGACAAACAAAAAGCTGACAAATAAAGGGGCCTAAATGTACACATTGTCTAAACAGATGAGAAGATTAAGCAATCAGATTTCTTCTAAATGATTCCCACCTAATATCTCAAGGCTTTGCAAGTTAATTTGTCTTTTTTTAATCACACATTAAGGGTAGGAAAAAAAATCAAATGTTAAAACCAAGTTCTAGTAAAGCATATTAAGTAATTTTCACATTTTTGAAGTTGAGAAATATCTTCCGCTGCTGAAGACTGTACAAAGGTTGTTGTACATTACACACTTCCTGTTTGCTAAAGTTCTACACTGCAATCTAAGATTGATATTGAAGTAAATGACTCGTACACGCAAGCGTGGCTGCCCATTTTGAATTTGATGCCAGCAACACGTTTCAAAAAAGTTGGGACAGGGGCATATTCACCAATGTGTTGCACCTCTTCTTTTAACAATTCTCTGCAAGCGTTTGGGATCAGAGGAGACCAATTGCTGTAGTTTTGAAAGTGAAATGTTTTCCCATTCTTGCTTGATATACTGTAGGATTGCCGCTGTTCAACAGTTCAGGGTCTCCTTTGTCGTATTTTTGGTTTTATAATGCACCAAATGTTTTCAATGTGTGACAGGTCAGGACTGCAGACAGGCCAGTTTAGCACCCGGACTCTGTTACTATGGAGCCATGCTGTTGTAATAAGAACAAAATGTGGTTTGAAAAGATGTAATCTGGATGGTTGCATATGTTGGTCCAAAACCTGTATGTATTGTTCAGCATTAATGGTGCCTTCACAGATGTGCAAGTCACCCATGCCATGTGCACTAATGCACCCCCATACCATCACAGATGCTGGCTTTTGAACTGTGCACTGATAACAAGCCGGATGGTCCCTCTCCTCTTTGGTCCGGAGGATGCGGCGTCCATGATTCCCAAAAATAATTTTATATTTAGATTGGCCAGACCAAAGGACAGTTTTCCACTTCGCCTCAGTCCTTCTTAAATGAGCTCGGGCCCAGAGAAGGTGGTGGCGAATCTGGATCTTGTTTCTATATGGTTTGTTCTTTGCATGGTAGAGTTTTAACTTACATTTTTGGATGCAGCAACGTAGTGTTTACAGACAATGGTTTTCAGAAGTGTTTCTGAGCCCATACAGTGATTTCCACTATTGAATCGTGTTTATTTGTAATGCAGTGCTGCCTGAGGACCTGAAGATCATGGCCATCCAATATTGGTTTTTGGCCTTGTCCCTTGTGTATTGAGATTTCTCTCTCTGAATCTTTTTATATTATGTACCTTAGATGACAGGCAAACTCTATAAAAAATGTTTTATGTGGCAGAATGAAAACGGTCCTCTTTCATGGGAGTGCCTCTTTATTGTCTGATAAAGCAGTAAAGTAAAAATAGAATAGAAAAATAGAATTTTATTTTTTTCAATTAAAAAAACAAATACATGTAAATACCTACAGGGGTCCTAAAAATGTATGTCAAATTGATTAATGATCCATCTTTTAATAATTCTAAAACAATTGCAAATGTTAGCATAGTGCAAATCAGAAATTAAGGGATAGTACTTTTAAGTGTTGAAAGGATAACTTGGATGACCACAGATGTACAGAACAAACATACACTGCTCAAAAAATTAAGGGAATACGTAATCATCCCAGTAAGTCCAAGTCAATTTAACTTCAGAGATATCAATCTGTCCAGTTAGGAAGCAAAAGCAATTGTGAATCAATGTCACCTGTTTTGGTGCAAATGAATGTGACAACAGGTGCACTGGAGAGGCAACAGCAAGACAACCCCCAAAAAGGGAATGGTTTTGCAGGTGATGGCCACAGACAATTGCCCTCTCCTAATCCTTCCTGACTGATTCTTCTCTAGTTTTGCGTTTTGCTATTGTCCTTGTCACTACTGGTAGCATGAGGCAGTACCTACAGCCCACTGAGGTTGCAAAGGTAGTCCAGCTCCTCCATGGTGGCACATCCATACATGCCATCACAAGAAGGTTTGCTGTGTCTCCCCGTACAGTCCCAAGAACATGTAGGAGATACCAGGAGATGGGCCATTACATGAGGAGAGTTGGACAGGGCCGTAGAAGGGCATCAACCCAGCCACAGGACTGGGTTGTGTGAGGAGGAACAGGAGGAGCACTACCAGAGGCCTACAAAATGACCTCCAGCAGGCTACTGCATGTTTCTGACCAAATTGTCAGAAACAGACTCCATGAGGGTGGCATGAGGGCCCGACGTCCTCTAGTGGGACCTGTGCTCACAGCCCAGCACCATGCAGCTCGATTGGCATTCAGAATTGGCAAGTCTGCCATTGGTGCCCCCTTGGAGGGTCCCACAGACCTCCATGTGCTAGCCAATGGTACTCTGACTGCTGTTAGTTACCGGGATGAAATCCTCAGACCCATCGTCAGACCTTACGCTGGTGCAGTGGGCCCTGGGTTCCTCCTGGTGCAGGACAATGCCTGGCCTCATGTGGCCTGAGTGTGTAGGCAGTTCCTGGATGACAAAGGCATTGATGCCATTGACTGGCCCTCATGTTCCCCAGCCCTGAATCCAATTAAGAACCTCTGGGATGTTATGTATTGGTGCATCCAACGCTGCCAAGTAGCGCCACAGACTGTCCAGGAGCTCACTGAGATCCCCAGGACACCCTCAATCGTCTCATCAGGAGCATGCCCAGACGTTGTCGGGAGTGCATACAGGCATGTGGGGGCCATACCAAACTACTGAGTCACATTATGAGTTGATGTGATGAAATTCACGCAAATTGGAACAGCCTGCAATTTCAATTGTTTATTTTGATTTTCGGTGTGAATTTGAATCAGTTAGTGATTTTGGTTTCCACTGAGCATTGTTACATCATTTTGTCCTCAACGAATTACACAATGTACAGTAAAGATTTTGTTCTTTAATATATTTCCTTCATCAAGACCTGGTGATGTGTGATTTAAGTGTTCCCTTGATTTTTTTGAGCAGTGTAGGTACCGGTAAGTATCTTCAGGATATACGTTTTTATTGGCTGTGGTAACTCAGTATGGTTGTTAGTAAATCTGACTAGCATTGATAAGTATTAAAATTCAGATCAAACAAAACTACATAATATATGTCTGTAAAACTGGTATCCAATTGTTCATATAAAATTTTCACCTATATTCTTGCCATTTGTCATTATTACCTGGGTTGCTGTATTTGCCATGACTACTGCTTATATAATGTCGCCCAGAGTAGATAAATGACTTCAGGCTATCAATTCAAAGGCAGTGTGTGTGGCAGAATGACAAGCATGAACAACAGTTTAAATATTAAAATAAAAATGATCCAAAACAGACGTAACTATAACCTAAGTTGGACCAGATATGATGCATTATATAATATATAGACTGTACTCTAACCTCAATATCATGTTTAAGTTATGTTGGAGGTTTGGTTTGTTAGTAGATTTGTAATAAAGTAACTTTGAAAATGTGAGATTCATTTGATGGAAGTAGTTAGTGTTACTTCATGGCATATGGGCTTCATCTGTGGTAGTGCCCAATGTTTTGGAATATGTTTTTTAAGGTTGACTGACCTTTTCCTTGATTTTTGGCTTGGCAACCTTAGTATAGATGTCACACTCTTCTCCATTGTCTGTCGTACCCAAGCGATTCCTATAGAAGACAAGCTGTGTCAGTGTCTTATTTGGCGTAGATTTGTGTCATCAGGTTATATTACTATATTTATATAGTCATATATTATTATATTAGGGGAGCTCTGTAACACAGCGCATTACGTAACAGTTCAATAACTGATATTAATAAAGTTTCTTGTGCCGAAATAAGATGCAGTTCTAACACTCGAGTTGCCACTGACAGTTCCCAACAGCAAGTGATGATCACCATTTACTGGTAACTAGCTAAGCAAGTAACGTTAGAGTTTTTCTACTATAACTAGCTAGCAGTGAGTCGAAAAATGTTTTGCTTTGCCGAGTGCAGCAGCAGCATGACAGTGTTTATAAAGTGTGTAGAAATAAAATATATATATAAGTAGAACCATATCACAACTTCCCTTAACCATTCTGTCATAAAAATATAGTATCAAAATAACTAAATTGGTGCCCAGCAGTAAGTTTTTCTGATTGTGTACAACATAACGGGTCCTTTCAAGGAAACGCAACTTCAATGGACACCATAGAATAGTTATATCGATCATTGTATTTAAATTTCAACCTAATAATAATGTAACCATCAAACTTACATCCCCTGGCCCTTAAATTGCACCATGGCATAGTTGACTGTATCATCGTGCCTGTGTCTTGTATGTCCGTCTTTGGTTCTTTTTGGACTGCTCGGTAAATTATTCTAAAGAGATGAAAGAAAAATATGAACAATTTAAAGAAAATGTAATTTAATTTGTTTCTTCATCTCTTCATTCCCAGCTGTACATGAATATGCTATGCTCAGTCATCTTATTTAGAATACTTTCATGAAAGTATTATTTTTAAGGCTATATAATTAAGCAATATGCAGCAATATGAAGCATTCAACAATTAACCATTTTAAAGACATCTCTCACCTGCATTCCATGGGGTAACTTCAGAAGACTATACACATTGCTGCAGTTAGAGGTTGACATTTAAAGAAATATTAAAGTAAATTCACTTGTCAAGACAGACAGACACTACATCTTACTTTAGTTATTTTGGTTAGTGACTTTGGTAACTTCTAGTATAGTAGAATCCTATTGACTGAGGCTTGCTAAATAGGCTCCTGGAGATGTGTGTGTGTGTGTGTGTGTGTGTGGTGTGTGTGTGTGTGTGTGTGTG
>JACXGI010011632.1:0-24557 GCA_016801175.1 Esox masquinongy | reverse complement strand
CCCCCCCCCCCCCCCCCCAGCATACACTTAACGTAGTTTGGCTGTTCCTAAAAGACAACAGCCACAAAGGGGGTTTGTCAGAATGTGATATGACTTTGGGCAATTCATCAAAGACACAAATGTTTTGCATGTTTATCCATTTAATGTTTCAGAACAAGTTATCCTGAGTATCTCTGACTCTCAACCTGCGCTCTGCCTGTCAACATGTTTAACTAAGCCAACGTGCAATAATGATACAAACGTCATTTCCATGCAGAAACACTAAGGTACAGCCAGTTTAGTAAGCTCACGCTTTTCATGCAATGTGATTTAGGTATATACCATTTTACTCAAATTTATAGAATGTACATAATTAAATGAATGAATGAATTCACTAAGTTAAGAAAGTAATGTACATACTATGTAAATGAGGTCCCACATATTTTTATATTTTGTATGGATAGAATCATTTATGTATTGAATATAATATAGAAATAGAAACGCATGCCTGTTAATTTGCTGATGTGGTCCTGCATTAGAATAAAAGAGTATTTCAGCGAGACACTGGCAGCTGGCCGTTTCCCTCACTAAAGACTGTTGTGTTCATGTGATCTGTGAACAGCACCCTCACCATCTGCCAAACGCATAAATTAATGAGAACATGGCAAAAGCACTGATTAAAAAGTCACCCCTCAGAAAATGTCATCCCCCATGAGGTCATGAGTGAAGTGGTACAGATATTGTGATTATTGGGCCTTTGCAGCGCTGTTTGCCAACAGATGTCTGTAAGCTCTAGCTAAGCTAATCATTAACCCACATAAGCAACGTGCTGCTGATGCGGCACTGTGGATTAACTCATGAATAACGATGCTGATGGGATTCAGATGGTCTTTACTGAACTACTCTTCAATGAACACAATGTTTTGTATCCAAAATGACAGGAGTAGTTTACCGCTCTTGTCGTTCACATCTCCACATGTACACATACACAAGGTTGTTTGAAAGGTGAAGTAGCAAGGCTTTAAAGTGGATTTTGTGCTGATGTCTGTGTGGTTTAACGATGACGCTAGCTCTCTGGCCACTGTACGCTTCATTCTGCTTCAAGCTTCAACACCAGAGATTTAACTACTCACTAGAATGTCTGTGATTGAAGACATTCTACTGACATTTTGGGAGAGGGCATTAGTGTGGTTAAATAGGTTCCTTTAGATGGTATGTTTTTCGCTGTTCATACGTAAGTACAGACATTTCTTACATGAATCATTTAAGCGATTCTGTGTTTTCCACCTCCCTTACTTTGCCCCTGGCCACTGACTAGGTCATACCCATAGAGATGCATGTCACTGAATCATTGTTTCCAAAGTAATGAGTCCTGAAATAACTATCTTCAGTCCTCTGGGTATTGATCTAACTCTACACATGGTTCCCCTTCCCAGGGCAGCTGAAAATCATTTCAAAGTCATCAGAGCACAGTCTTACTTCATCCAACCAAAACGCATATTTATTTATTCATTTCATTTACATATTCTCATTCTTGTAGTGCCTTTGCCCAAGGACAGGATTTTGTCAGGCAGTCAGTATGTTGATGGTTTGGCACTGAGAGGATCTTCCATGTGTTTAATTAAAGTGGAGTTGAGATGCTGTCAGAGGTGTCACAGATTGTGGCCATATGCTTTCTGGGCGGTGCCATGGAGGAAATGATAATCCCTGAGTTATATTGCTGCAGGACAGTGACAGTGATCTGGTCGGCAGGCAGTTTACACCTTTGGCTGGATAAACTCACATAACCCAGTATGATCAATTTGTTATAACCAGAGTCATACATTTATTTGACATACAGTTCCCTAAGTTATTTCATGGGGACAGTGAAGCATTTTTTCTTTTGGCTTCATATTCCAATAGATACATAGTCAAACTATTTATTTGAGGCCACTATTGGTTGACAGGTGTTTCTGGTTAGTCAGGTGTGTTCTATCACATCACTTGTGCTGTCATAAGAGAGCTGTCAATGTCTAGTCTTGATTTTAGGCTTTGTGTTTGCCTCTGGAGTCTGTCAACCTGAGGACCAAAGAGGTATAAATGAGCAAAGGAAGCCAATATGTGGCTTTTTCATTGTTTTTTGGCAGAAACTTTGCCAAAACATTAGGCTTTCATTAAAAAGGCAGCAAACACTGGTGAGCTCAGCAATTGCAACCAGCCTGGTAGGCCAAGAAAGACCCCTACAGTAGTAATCAAACAATGCTCATCATAATGAAGAAAACAGGAGGATGTGTCAAATTCTACCAAGAGGACTTCACCAGCAGAACTGTAGAGGCAACACTACAAGGTACAAACCATTGCAGGCCCTTTTAGGTCGTTTTAGACAGGTGCTCAAAATGATCTAGAAGAGCCTGCAGTTTTCAAGAAGAAAATATTTTGTGGGCAGATGAGATAAAAATTGATAACAATGTACTACAGTGACTAACAGGAAATAAAAGATCCGTTGCCTATACCACACATGCTAAATGCTAGCATTTGAAAAAAATGCCAGGGAAGCTAAACCAAAGCATGGATTCCTGTAATACTTCATCCATATACTATTTATGGGGTAAGACACCAATGTGCAATTTTGTAAAAAATGTGGGTGAACTATCCCCTTAAGTCAAAATAAACCCTCAAAACAAAGCACAACTGAAGATGGCAGCAGTACAGGCCTGGCAGAGTATCACCAGGGAAGATACACTGTGACTGGTGGGGTCAGAGGGTTGCTGACTAATTGCATGCAAAGAATGTAGTTCTGAGTACTTATCATACTGTAACTGGGTAATTTTAACTTTTTTTATCTTTCCAAATACATTTGGTGCCCTGAAGTAGAGGGACTATCTATAAAAATTGCTAATTTCTAAATGGTGAAATCAAGATATAGCCAACACAATACCAACAAATAAAACCTGAGAACCTATACTTTAACTTCATAATAATTGTTTGATTTCCAATCCAAAGTTTTGGAGTATAGAGCCAAAAGAAGAAACATGTTTCACTGTCCAAATAATTACAGAGGACACTGTACAGGCCTTTCTTAGTGGTCATAACGTTTATTTGATTTACTGCCATGGTCCAAGTCATATTTACACAGTACATTCTCAAGGGAATGTTGTTTGAATGCTTGTTTATCATAAGGTGTTTGTATCGGGCTTGTGCAAAGAGTGGTACTGAGTAAGAATCTAACATGATGAAGCATTCCAATTTGAGAATCTCTTGTCTTTAAATTTGCATTTTAATTGTAGAATAAAATTGATTAGCATCACATTTTATATGATCTACTGCTGGTAGTGAAAATAAGCATGGCACATTAGTTCTGTGACAAAGACTCTTATTATTATGCTACTGCTAACAAAGGTGCCTGTGTCTTTTCTGTATTTACTCCTGACCTGCATTCTCTCGTGGTCTTTCAAGGGCTCATGCGTAGCATTCAGATGATTCTAAACAGAATGTGACAGTCAGTTAACCAATGTTCCTTATATTCCATTGCCCTGTCTATTTACGGAATGCAGGTAATAGCTGAAACACAGCTGGAGTGGGAGGCAGATAGCCCACCGGATGTATAAATCTGAAGCATCGGGTCATCATTTCCACTCCCCATGGTGAGAGGAAGCCCAGTGGTTGGGCAGTGGAAGCCTCTCGTGTCAGATGGAACTCTCTATACAAAAATACAATATATTATTGACAGAAGATTTTTCAGTTTTGACTTTTGCCAAAGTTCTTAAAACTGGCATTGATTAGGAGTGCAGGGCAAATGTAGTTATTACCAGCGCACTTCAGTGTTCCCTAATGTAAGCATGCTAGAACACACCAACAGGGTCTCTGTAGCTACCTGCTTCTACGCACTTCCTTTTCCATGGTTAGGGTAACCCTTACCCACTCAGCTTCACAAGCCCTCTGGAAACAACAGCTTATAGGCTAGTTGGTTTAGTTATAAACGTCTTTAGCTGACAAGCATGTTCCTTTATCATTCATGACCGAGCAACCCTCCCATGATATCCAGTGACACACGAACCGCAGTTCAGTTCTAAGAACACTAACAGTTGGTTTACATTAAGGTGCGCATTCACATGGATGGCAGTCAGATTGACAGAGAGAAGAAACATATCTAATGTATGTAGAAATTACAAAATGTGTCCTCAAAACATATAAATATTTATTTTATAATTCACCATAAACATGACATTGATAATATTTCAGAATGTGGACAGAAAAAAAGGTAGTCTCTGGATTGTCATTAGAACGTGCCTTTTCATACGTTGCCAAGATACCGAATGCCTAACAGAACAGATGTCATTTGTTCCCTACTTGAAGAAACAAATGAAGGTCTAGTGTTGTTTTGGAAGTCCCTAACAGCCATAATTACCGGTCCTTAAGAGCAAAACTGCACCAAATTACAGCTCTGCTCAGAGGGTACTGAAATAGCCTGATTCAATTATTTACAACTGAAGAATGCCGGTGTTATCGCACAGTGCACATGCACACACAAATATACACACAAAGTATGGATACACACACAGGGGCCCAGGCTGGTGAATGGAAGACGCGTGACAGGAATGGCTGAGGCTATTCTGGCTGTCTCCCCCTCATCATGTGTGTCCAATTACTCTGGTAAGAAAGCACCCTAAACACACTGCCCAACGATAAACGTAGTCACACCTGCGCTTTGTTATTGGCTGACGCTGAGATTGATAGATCAAAATGGGATGAAATTACAATTTAGTAAGGTAAGAAGGGATAAAATAATTTGAACTGGAATTTGTCAAGCTCCAGCTGTAGATATTGTCACAAAGAGGGTTGCAGACTTTATCGTCCACTGACTAACTTCGGATATTTCTGGTTAATTGGCCCGTATTACCCATAATCCCAACTCGGATGTTTGAGGGACGGTTTTTCAAAATGTGTCTAATCAGATTACCCCTATTGGACAGGATTAAATGTTAGATTTGGGGTTTTCAAAACGGAAACATTTTATTCTCATGTATTAAGTATAATTGATGCGTAACATCAGTAAATCCTATAGTTGCCAAGAGAAAATCTACATTTTGGTAAATGCCCATCATGTTTTGACATTAACTGGTTAACAGTATGTGTAATTGCTCCTCACCCTGTCCTCTTCTGCTCAGGTACTGAAGCAATCTCATTCCAACTGCTGTATTTTATTTTGGGTTACACCCCTCCTATCCTGTGTTTTCAAAAGGAGGCTGGAGAGGAGGCAGGGGTGACGATAGGAGAGGGGATTTGTTTGAGAAAACCCCAAGGCCTTGGACCTTAACCCCAACTGTTAACCTACGTTTAGCTCCAACCCAGGTCTCATCCTCAACTCTTGACCTTTGCTCTATTCACAGCCTTGTTACTCTGAATTTAATCAAGAATGTAACGTGTAGAAATGAGTCTATTAGGTTGGACAATAACAAAAGGGATTATCAGGCTTTCTGCAGGGCCGGATTACCAAACAGGTCTACAGAGAACTTCCCCGGGGGCCCAACACCTCCAGGATTATCTTATCTTAATGACAAAATGTGATGCATAGCATTATATCACCTCACCCCACACGCACACACATGGTGCCATAGTCCTTCCCTGCCAGCAAGTCATGTGTAATATTGTCTTAATTGACTATATTCTTGGAGACGGGAGGTCCTATCCACATGCGATGGAGAAGTCTGACAGGATTTTGCATAATCTGTGACACAGTTCCACAATCTATGGTCATTGTTCTAATCTACACTGCATACATAAATAAGTAATAGAGATACTATCTAATATACAACTGATACAAATAATATGTATATCGCGTTGTTTCCCAACACGCAAACCACGCAATTGCTTGGGGCCCCACAGGGAGTGAGGGCCCCTTGCTGCCTGGCAGCAGGTATTACAGGGAGAATTATGTTACAACAAAACATTTTTTGCCATAAAATGTTTTAAAAGATTAAATAAAATATTTTAAAATTATTTATTTTACATACTTTTGCTTTTGCAAATAATTTCATAGATGTAATAGACCACACAAAATTAAGGTTTAGGACTTACCACAAAATGATGATTAAGTCCCAAGTCGTTTTGCTGGACAAAATTACCAAAAGAAAAATTGAGAAAAAATACCTCGTAACTGGTTTGTTTATTCAATTGTTTTTGCTGCAAGCTCTTTGAAAGAGGGACAACATATGTACATATGCACATATGCAGGTCACATTTCTTCGCCAGCAGAAATTCTGGATTACAACTACAAGGAAAATATATTAGAGTTGTATGGTAATTTCAGTATCAGCCTGCGTTTACTTTTGACGTTACCTGTCACTGTTGCTTCAGGTGAGAGGAGTTTCTCCTCATTGAGTCTTGTTAAAACTTACTTGTGTCAACCATGTCCCAGGAAAGACTGAATGGCTTAGCAATGATCTTTATTGAGCAGAGGGTCCGTAGATCCTTGAATATAGAGGACGTAATCAAAGTTTTTGCCGAGGCCAAAACCAGGATGGTTAGATTCTGATTGCAGCCAGAACTACTAGAAGGTAAGAAAACTGTCTCATTCTCCTATTTTAATTGACAAGAGAACCCTTTTGCTCAAGGGAACTGATAATACTAGCTACATATCACACATATAATGACATGATTGTGGCACACAATGTGTGTATGGTAACACAAATTGTCATGATAAACGTGGGGCCCCTAAAGCAAGCTTCGATTGGAGCCACAAAATATGCAAACAGGCCCCTGTGTATATGTCATATTAATAAAGGTTGTCTGTATTTCTATCAGTCCTGGCAGACACCTGTGGTCTCACTGCAGTTTGTTTCCGCTGTGGTGAGAGGCAAATCTGGCGTGTGGACATTGAAAACAATAGAGGCAGCAGTTTACAGGTAGAACTGTAGTGACCCTCTTTATAACTCAACATCAGTTATTTTAGAATCCTAGTTAAAACTGCCAGCAGAATTCCCCTTCATAATGTGTTGTTTCACTGTAACTGTGCCAGCTTGGGGTTGGCTAGTAATCCACAGATCAGATGACAGGAGACATCTCATGCTAATGGAGACCAGCCCACCAGGCACCTTTATCAGTGGGTGCCAGAGGGCTCCGTCTGGTTCAGGATGTTACGTCCCCAGGCTCTGGCTGTGACTCATTAACGGGCCCAGGCCCCAGAGGAGGTCCCATCTGTGTGCCACCTGAACTAAATCCCCACAACTACATCACATTATTCTCAATCGCTCACATACACCCCCCCCCCCTCGATAAAGGGACCACTATAGCCCTCAGATGTAAATGAGGCAGAGAGTGTCTGTGATGTCCTTTTTCCAGGACATTCATTTCTCTAATATATCACCAAAGTGATTCATACAGGGTGGATGTTATGTGGTTTGTTCTGTGGTTTTAAACTGTCTTTGCAAGAAGCAAACAAATACCAAATGTTGCAGTGCACATGAAATATTTCATTCTAGGGAGCTACCATGATTTAAAATTATTTGTTTGGAATATTGTTCTTGACTCCCAACTCAACATTTTGTCTTCTCCCCTTCCCAAACCTGCAACAACCAACCATCAAGATCGTCCAAACCATCAAGATCCAACAACCATCCTCACAAACTATTAAGATCCACCAACCATTATCCTGAACCATCAAGATCCACCAACCATTATCCTGAACCATCAAGATCCACCAACCATTATCCTGAACCATCAAGATCCACTAACCATTATCCTGAACCATCAAGATCCACCAACCATTATCCTGAACCATCAAGATCCACCAATCATTATCCTGAACCATCAAGATCCACCAACCATTATCCTGAACCATCAAGATCCACCAACCATTATCCTGAACCATCAAGATCCACCAACCATTATCCTGAACCATCAAGATCCACCAACCATTATCCTGAACCATCAAGATCCACTAACCATTATCCTGAACCATCACGATCCACCAACAATTATCCTGAACCATCAAGATCCACCAACCATTATCCTGAACCATCAAGATCCACCAACTAACCTTCCGAACCATCAAAATCAACCAACCATTTCATATTTTTTCACTTTTTATGAGGTAGGAGAACACATTGTAAGGAATCTTAGACTATTCCCTCAAGCAGAATCTTTCCAGATTTCCAGACAATGAACCATTTCTTTCTGGGTTTTAGATGTAAGTTTGGTGTTATTGTCTTGCTGGAAGTTTCAGGCTCCTTGCAGAGGCCACCAAGCTTTCGGAACATATATTTGTTTGTTTCCCTCAATAAAGGATTTTTCCCGACAACCTTTCTGGCAACCAAATAGGCTATTGGTTGTGATGTGCCATTCCTTAAGATTGAGGGGTACTTAAAAAAGTAGAATAATAATGTAGATTTAACTTGCTCATATTTATCAAAAGTGCCAATCATGTTTAAGGTGAATGTATATAAAGAAAACATCAGTCAATCAACCTATTTTTCCCAGAGGATAGTAGTATGTTAATTGGAATATATTGCAGTGTCACAGCAAGGTCCCGTATTGATGTTTTTGGAGAAAACTCTGCTGTCAAGCCTTGATCAAGATGTTTTTACAAAGCAGATGAACTCTGCCATCTGTTGAGAACATGATGTCACTACAGCACTGAAATAATAAACAAGTATGTTCCATTGCTCACACTTAAATATGACATTCATACAAGATCAATCTATTGTTTTTGACATCTTAGTTTCCAACATAGACAGTTTAGTTTAAACATTGCATGTGTTCATAATATTTGCATCTGAGTCACCTTTTTTTTAATAAACTGTTGGCCAGGCAGTGACCAGACAGGCGGGTTTGTGCAGAAAAATGATTAGGCGTCACTATCGTAGCCCTAATTAATTCTCTAGTTAATCCCCCCAGATATAACGCACAACAGCAGGACGCCGATACACAATCTCACCCCAGCCAAGATAATGTCAATCACTCCCTGTCCTTGAGCGGGAGCTGGGTACCCAGTGTGTTTAACTGCTAATGAAGACCCTTTGCATGGCAGCAGCTGGCAGCCAGTGATAAGGGGGAGAGAGGAAGCCCCTCAAAGAGCTAGCAGCTCCCAGCAGCATGATGGAAAAGCCAGTCCTCAAAGACCCAGCCACATCATTATGGTAGCCAGTCCTCAAAGACCTACCTAAGAGGCAGAGGGAGTCCCCACATGCTCCATGGGCCTCAGATAAGTCCTACAGGGTTCTTACTAACTAGTCCTTAGGAAGTTAGATGTGGGGAACATGTTCTGTGGTGCATGAGACAAATTGTAAGAAAGAAAGATAGGGTTTCTGTCCTTAGAACATCATCAGACCACATTTGTTATAGGACTTTACAAATAAACAAATTACTGTTTAAAAGGCATAATTGAATAAGCGATGGTAAACAGCGTTTTATTATATGCAAACGGTCCATAAAAGTCACTCAGATATAGAACACGTTTTATTTTGAATATGATATACTATGGCTGTGAATTATCGCTGTTCATTTGCTTTCAACCGTTGTTATAACCTTGTTTCCATGGTCTTGTCATTTGAAAGGCGTTTTCCACACAGAGTGATGTTTTTAAACTCTTCAGAGATCTCCAGGAGGGTTTTCCCTTTCGTCTCAGGTAGGTAGAAGAAGACATAGAGTGACGCCAGCAGACACATGCAGGCGAACAGCACAAAGTTGAAGGACCTGAGCAGTTCCTTTGGAACAGAGACAAGGCAGTCAGGCGTGTTCCCATAATTACAATAATCAGGGAAACATCTCGGGCAGTTGGGTGGGAGACTGTATTAAAATAGTCCTGGCTATAGGAACCTTTGTTAAATTTCACATGATGTCTAAATTAGAGCTTAATTTATATACAATACATTGAATACACATGCATATTGAGGCAGGCATATTGATAATGGTTAATAAACTTACAATAACAAAGGGGAAGGCTAGTCCCAAAACAGCAAAGCCAGACCAGCGCAGGATGCCAGTGAAGACAAACGCCGCAGGCCGGTAGGATTGAGTAAATACCTCATGTGTTAGCGACGGCAAAACCCCCGCTAGGAAGACAACAGGCACAAGTGAAGGAAGCATCTAAACAATCACTCACTGAAGATGAAAGCAAATGTTATGCTAATATTTTCAGCTAATCTGCCCATATCTTCTTTTATGACTAATCCATACTGTGCTTTGATAATATACAGTACATACCTGGTCCTCCTCCATAAAATATGACAAAGAGGAATATCAAGCCAACAGTGCTGTATGGAATCCAGAAGCTGTGATCCTAGAACAATATTTGATGCTTTACAATACTACCACCACTATTTGCTACAGAGGTCATAACTAAGAGAATGATGGAAACATCTTGTGACGACAGAGTGGACAGCACTAGTCACAACCTCAGCCACAAAAGATAACTTAGGTACTCATTTTTTGTCTCTGCATTTGAGACAGTGTAGGAGGGTTGAAAGGTCAAGGGCTCACCTTCAGGTTGAGAGTGATGGTGATTAATATCATAATAGCAGACATGGCCCCAAAGCCCCCCCACAGTAGAGTTCTCCTCCCCACAGTCTCGATCAGTAGGCCCTGGGGGTAAGTGCACACAACCAAACTTATCCAGAACCTTCCCCATCCATCATTCCCACTCTCCACCCAGGGGAGAGCTAAGCCAGATGAGCACACACATGACTTATTGTTTAGGCGCTTAGCAGTGGCATTCACATCTTAATGACAAACATGTTTCACCTGTAGCAGAGCACACATTCCTGCACTGAGAGTGTTTCATATGCTATAGTCACTCTGATGCTGTTCACTGAGTGTTTTTGCTTATTAGTCCTTATCACTATCACGTTGCCAAATAACCACCTAACCAGTGACTGTCAACTAAAAATGTAACACATTTAAAACACAGAAAGCATGTAGAAGTGTCTAAAAATGATAACAAACATGTACTTTTTTACATAATTGAATTATCTGAAAACTATTTGTTTTAAATTACAATTTTTTTAAAAGCAAAGTTAAAAGTCTAAAAGATTTGCGATGCAAGATTGGGTTTTGACTAATAAAACATTGTTAGATTTTTGTCCCGATGCAAAACCAGCTGACAAACACAGGTCCAGCCCATGTTCGCTTGTAGAACTCACACAGGTGATGGAGGTGAGGATCTCAGACACTCCAACACCCAGAGTCATGAGGCGGATCTTGTCCTGAGGGATGCCTGCTTCCTTGAAGATGTCAAAGGAAAACACATTGATCTGAGGGCAGAGGGAGGAGGAGGGCTTGTGGGTAGGATGTATAGCAGGTATGGCAGGTACTAGGATTTGACTAGTGGGCCCACTAGCCAAATCAATGCAGGCCATGAGGAATTTTGAATATTTTTTTTGTAGGATTATTTTTGAGATTTACAAAAACAATCCAGGCCACACTTGAAAGTCTAAAAATATACAGAAAGTCTAAAAATACATAGAAAGCATGTAGAAATAAATAGCTGCCTTTTTGTGGCCCACACACTTATTTAGATAAACAAATAAAAAGGATAACGCATCAGACCTCATTCAAATGTTTAAATCCTAAACAGTGCCGGCTCTCAACTTTTGGGGGCCCTAAGCAAAATTTGATTTTGGGCCCCCTCCCCTATTGGTCGTGGCAGCCGGGGGCCCTAAGCGGCCCCTTTTGTCCTTTTATGCCTAGAACCGGCACTGAGCCTAAGTTAGTCCACTCCTGATGTATTGAGTAACAGTCTGTACTTACTGCAGTGATGCCAGAGAACTGGATGCTGCTGTACACCATCACCATGGTGACCAACTGCCATCGGACACGGGTGTCTCTCAGCAGTTCCAGTAGACTCTTGGAGGTCTCACCCTTTATGGCAGCCTGCTCCAGGAGCATTTCCTGCATCTCCAGCTGGTAATCCCCTTTTCCCCACAGACTCTGCAGGGCTTGGACAACACACACAGGACACAGGGCCATATACGGTTTCTGAATGAGATACAACCACAGTCAGGTGGGCAATGTCTCCATAGCTGTTTTGTCTTTGCACATATAGGCACGTTGCAATATATAAGCCGTATATGATTTTGAACATAATAATGTCTACATTTGTCCAGACAGTACTTTATCTTGATTATTCTCACTGAGGACAAAGCATTTTATTTGATTTTGTTTTGACAACACGTACACATACCTCAAACTATTGTGGACATAAACACAATAATGTCCAAGATGTGTTTCCACTGTGGTCCTCAATGAAGGCAAGGGTATAGGGGCAAGACATAAAGTAGAATGGGCACTCAATGCTGTACAGTGATTCTCCTAAGTGACGCCGAGGAAACACCACCTACCTTTCCGACATGCCTCTGCATTGTCTTTTTCTATAAGAGAGTATCTTGGGGCCTCAGGGAAGAAAGGCAGCGTTAGCAACTGAACCACAGAGAAACATGTTGAGACACATAGCAGGATGTTCCAGCTATTTTCATGGCCAAGAACCTCCCTAAGACAGTTGAGACAAAGAATCAAGTAGAGCATATTCAGCACATACACTTTGGCACACACTGATAACCACGTGATATGTGATGCTTATTTCGCTTACTGAAATGTTGAAACTAGCATTGTACCTTAGTCCAAAAAACTGTCCTGATAGTTTACCGATGGAGATGAAGGTTGCTGATGTTAATGTTACCATGCCCCTTATCTTTTTGGGGGAACACTCCCCCAGGTATATTGCATGGACACAGCCGCCTAACCCTGAGGTTCACAACAAAGAATCAAACAATAACACTGCTTTTGTCAATATGAACCATTAGAAATGATTCAGTAGTTACATCCTCACTGAAAACAGGTGAGCAGGAATCAATGGCAGCCATACCTGCCCTAGCTATAAATTCCCATTAAAACTTCACACGTGGTGGTATGCTGTGAATTTTGAGCGGACCCTTTTTTCTCTCCACATGTTCCTCTTGGCATCACTCTGGTATATGGTAACATTTACCCCAAAATACCTTTTTTCTAGACCTGTGGTGACTCTTAGGTAATTTTTAGCACCTGGCATAGTGGTTTGCACCTTGTAATTTTGTCTTAGCATTTCTGCTGGTGAAGTATGTTTGCAATTGCTGAGCTCACCAATGACTTCCTTCTTTTTAGTAATGTTCTAAACAGTTGTTTTTGGTAAGTCCAAAGATTTGGTTCTGTTTTTGATTGATGTTTTCAGATTTTTCAGTCTTACAATGTCAACGTTGACTTTCATTGACATCTCTTTGGCTCTCATGTTGATAGAAACAAAAAGCAAACCCCAAAGGGAAACTCCAAATGCAAACTCCATGCCTACAATCAAGACTAGCCATTGTCATCTTTATTATGACAGCATAAATGATGTGAGAACACACCTGACCAACCAAAACCTGTAAATCCAAATGTACCAATACTATTGATGTCTTTAAGTACTAAATGTTTCATTATAGATCAATATATCACATACACCTACCTGCAGAGAATCCAAAAAGAAACCGAGCCATTAGGATCATCTCAAAGGAGTGTGCCATCCTACTTGTAAACATCAAAACAGCAGCAAAAATACTGATCACGTTGTTCCCTATCATGGCTCTCTTTCTAGAGGAGGAAGAATGAAAAATGTAATTGAAAAGGTATCTTGAAGATACATTCTGGGACTTTTGCAAATATCACATTTCTTTAAACCCGCCATTTTGGTCTGGATCTTTAAATGTTGTTTAAATGTTTGAAATTCCAAGTTTGAAAGCGAGTGGGCACATATTAATACAACACAATCTTCAGAGGACCCATTTTGGCTCGACAGCACCAGATTTAGGCAATTCCACCACTGTGACAGGTGCCTGTCTTCATACCAAAAACCATATTCATACATTTTGCAGAAAAAATGTATTAAAAATCACATCATCAGAAAGTGTAACTTCAAAAAAAAAAAGAAAAAGCTTTTCAAACACTAGGAGATTTGTGCTGCTATGGGGAACAATAAAATATCCCCTCCCGCCATCTAGAAACTCATTGCAAGTTTAGAAAATAACTGTTTTTAATAATTTATTTAAATTTTACCCTGTCACAGAGAAACATTTTTTTAACTTTCTTCTCAATTTTTAACAGAGATTATAGACATACAGTGAGGGAAAAAAAATATTTGATCCCCTGCTGATTTTGTACGTTTGCCCACTGACAAAGAAATGATCAGTCTATAATTTTAATGGTAGGTTTATTTGAACAGTGAGAGACAGAATAACAACAAAAAAATCCAGAAAAACACATGTCAAAAATGTTATAAATTGATTTGCATTTTAATGTGTGAAATAAGTATTCGACCCCTCTGCAAAACATGACTTAGTACTTGGTGGCAAAACCCTTGTTGGCAATCACAGAGGTCAGACATTTCTTGTATTTGGCCACCAGGTTTGTACACATCTCAGGAGGGATTTTGTCCCACTCTTCTTTGCAGATCTTCTCCAAGTCATTAAGGTTTCAAGGCTGATGTTTGGCAACTCGAACCTTCAGCTCCCTCCACAGATTTTCTATGGGATTAAGATCTGGAGACTGGCTAGGCCACTCCAGGACCTTAATGTGCTTCTTCTTGAGCCACTTCTTTGTTTCCTTGGCTGTGTGTTTTGGGTCATTGTCATGCTGGAATACCCATCCACGACCCATTTTCAATGCCCTGGCTGAGGGAAGGAGGTTCTCACCCAAGATCTGATGGTACATGGCCCCGTCCATTGTCCCTTTGATGCGGTGAAGTTGTCCTGTCCCCTAAGCAGAAAAACACCCCCAAAGCATAATGTTTCCACCTCCATGTTTGACAGTGGGGATGGTGTTCTAGGGGTCATAGGCAGCATTCCTCCTCCTCCAAACACAGCGAGTTGAGTTGATGCCAAAGAGCTCGATTTTGGTCTCATCTGACCACAACACTTTCACCCAGTTCTCCTCTGAATCATTCAGATGTTCATTGCCAAACTTCAGACGGGCCTGTACATGTGCTTTCTTGAGCAGGGGGACCTTGCGGGTGCTGCAGGATTTCAGTCCTTCACGGCATAGTGTGTTACCAATTGTTTTCTTGGTGACTATGGTCCCAGCTGCCTTGAGATCATTGACAACATCCTACCGTGTAGTTCTGGGCTGATTCCTCACCGTTCTCATGATCATTGCAACTCCACGAGGTGAGATCTTGCATGGAGCCCCAGACCGAGGGAGATTGACAGTTCTTTTGTGTTTTTCCATTTGCAAATAATCACACCAACTGTTGTCATATTCTCACCAAGCTGCTTGGCGATGGTCTTGTAGCCCATTCCAGCCTTGTGTAGGTCTACAATCTTGTCCCTGACATCCTTGGACTGCTCTTTGGTCTTGGCCATGGTGGAGAGTTTGGAATCTGATTGATTGATTGCTTCTGTGGACAGGTGTCTTTTATACATGTAACAAGATGAGATTAGGAGCACTCCCTTTAAGAGTGTGCTTGTAATCTCAGCTCGTTACCTGTATAAAAGACACCTGGGAGCCAGAAATCTTTCTGATTGAGAGGGGATCAAATACTTATTTCAATCATTAAACTGCAAATCAATTTATAACATTTTTGACATGCGTTTTTCTGGATTTTTTGTTGTTATTCTGTCACTCACTGTTCAAATAAACCTACCATTAAAATTATAGACTGATCATTTCTTTGTCAGTAGGCAAATGTACAAAATCAGCAGGGGATCAAATATTTTTTTCCCTCACTGTATCTATAACAATGGAGATAATGAAAATGCTGAAGTGTCAGAGTTTACGAAATTGATTTAAAAAAAACTGTGCAACACACCTGCCAAACCTCCCAGCAATGCACCTGACACTCATTGATCCCAGGAGACCACCTAAAGCGTACAAAGACACTATAGCTGACCAGATAAGTTTGATTGTTTCTTCCGATGGAGTTTCCTGAAATCGCCCAATCCAACTGCTATTGACAAAGCTCTGGATATACTGAAAGTAGACAAATATGGAGATGAAAGCCGACAAATTAGCAGTAGGCTACTATGTCTCTTAAGCCTGGTGAAGTAGGCCAGGTGCTCATTCCAGCTTAAGTGAATAAAGCTAACTTGTGGGAGATGAAATGTACAGGAAATTTGAATGAAAACTAGATTTGTCAGTTACATTTACAAGTCATTTAGCAGACGCTCTTCCAGAGAAAATTACAACAATGACTGCATTGATTTTTAGACTTAATTCTTTACATTGTTTACATGAAGGATTAGGTTTTGTGTGGATGTCTCTTACGGAAGAAGGGGAACTGGTGACAGTGATATGGAACCCATTTTGAAAACATCCACCAATTCCCAAAATTATAATGAAGACTAGAGCATTCCCATGCTTCTGGAATAGAGAACATAAGTAAACATTTTACAATCAATGCTATAGGCCTATACACGTTTCATGTAATTTCAATCTATTTTCAATCAATATGTGTTTGGGGAAGGCAAAGTCAGCCATCCAACAACCTCTCTTCAACATTGCCTGTTCAGCTGAGTCATGGTGCTCAATGTTTTTTTGTACTTTTCTACTGTCATTGTATTTGCCTCTCATACATCAGATATAGCTATACATATGTTGTTTGTAATAAGAAGCACATTTTGATAAATTTATTTGGAATAAATTCTGAAATGAAAAAGTATATCCTACCAGTTGCCTCAGCAAAGTCTCCATTCTGTCTATCTTGTCCAGACAGTTTCTCTGTTAAGTATTTTTAGGAATATGATTAATTATTTACATTTCAGATGTTGCTCACCTTTCAACCCGAAAGAAACAGTATTCATCGCTGCAAGTGCTGTAGAAAGTAAGAAAGCCTGAAAATAATTTGTAAACAAGTTACAATACATTTGAGTAATAATGTTGTTATAGTATTCTGTATTAACAATTTAGATTACTTGAGCGTTCAGCGGACATTACCTTTTGAGCCAGGCGAGGGCAGCACATTGTTTACCTGTCACATCCGAAGTTCTCTTCGGAACTCGTTGGCGCCGTAGCGGAAGCGGACCAACCAGTGTTTTCCGTAGTCATCGTTAGCTGGCTAGCTTGAGATACCTCTCTGTTTTGTTGTTCCAATCTAAATTTGATTTTGTCGGTAATAATTTTTATTATATATTAGCCAAAATGCCGTTGGAAAATCTGGAAGAAGAGGGTCTGCCTAAAAACCCTGATCTGAGGATAGCACAGCTGAAATTTTTACTCACGATGGATGGTCACCGACAAGACGCTAAAGTGAAAACCGAGCTCATGGACTCTATCAAAGAAAACAGTGAGTTTTGGCTTTTTTGTTAGCTAGCTGTGCTGTACTCACGCAAGCTATTTCATATTAGGTTAGCAAGTCAAGCCAGATTGCAAAATCTGGCCAAACAAGTCCTGAAATGGCTAGCTTGTGTAATTATGTTCGAAAGCACGAGCTAAGAATGGTACTGACTGTGTTGCTAGCCAACTCAGTAACTTGGATCGCTATTGTAGCGACCTACAGCAAACTGACATTTAAAGTTAATAGTTAGCCACCTACGTTACTTAATACAAGGTATTAACGTTCGACTCATACGTCGATGCTGTAACATTACTACTTACCTAGCTCGTTGTGTTACAACGTCGATCTGTAACGATTGATAGTATGTTAGCCACTATTGCACAGCTAATTTCGGAATTGTTTGTTTCAGATATGGCACCTTATTACGAGAGCCTTTGTAAAGACCTGAAGTGGCAGCTGGACACAGACCTTCTGAATAAGATGAAGAAGGCCAACGAGGACGAGCTGAAACGCTTGGATGACGTCCTGGAAGATGCAGAGAAAAACCTCGGGGAGAGTGAAATCAGAGATGCAATGATGGCTAGAGCTGAATATCTCATCAGAATTGGGAACAAGGTGCTTTTGCATTCATACGTTACTGCATTCAAATCAAAGGCCAACAAGTCAGAAACAGTGTCAAGTTAATGCTAGAATCACTCTTTTAAAATGTATACACAATATCAAAACTATACATGGAAACACCTAGAACATTCCCAGGGCAACCCTCTATCCAACTTAGACATGTATCTACATCAACTCAACCAGATAAGCCAACAAACTCACATCTTTTTCTTGCCGTGTAATTCCACAGGAAGAAGCATTGACTGCCTTCAGAAAGACCTACGATAAGACTGTGGCACTGGGACATCGACTAGATATTGTGTTCTACCTGCTAAGGATTGGACTGTTCTACATGGATAGTGACCTCATTACACGCAACACTGAGAAAGCCAAAAGGTGACAAATAATGTATTCTCTCTGCTTGCCTTCATTACTCTGTTAATTATGTCAGTATGGGTCAACACTGTTTTGCCATTTTTGTAGCCGCAACATTTTGCCTGCCATATTGTTGTTGACTCATATTTACTTGTAGTGATTGTTTTGTTTAAAAGCATAGTTTCATTGCCCTTGTCTGTCTGTGCAGTCTTATTGAAGAAGGGGGTGATTGGGACCGGAGGAACCGTCTCAAAGTGTACCAGGGCCTGTACTGTGTGGCAATCCGTGACTTCAAACAGGCTGCCGAACTATTCCTGGACACAGTTTCCACCTTCACCTCCTACGAGCTCATGGACTATAAGACCTTCGTCACATACACAGTCTACGTCTGCATGATTGCTCTGAAGAGGCCTGACCTCAGAGAAAAGGTTGGTAGCAGGTTGGGACAAGTATTCCAGAGCTGTAGTGGTGATGTTATGAACAGGACATCCATGTGACTACACCTGGATCACTACTGTCCTCTGGGGTTTCAGTCCAGCCCTCATCTGGTGAACATGCTTATGATAATTAGCTGATTGAGGTTATTTACACAGGAACAGGTTTGAGATTTATTTTATGCACTTCGAGATCTACAAATGTCATAAATTATTAGCCCAGGTACTAAACTACGAGCCTGGTGATGCGGAGTACTGCATGTTTTCTATTCTACCTAGTAGTTAATTGCATGTAGCTGGTGTCCCAGGTCTGAATCAACCCCAGATTACAGGGCTATAATGAAAACCAATAGTTTGGGTCCCAAGACATGGAGTTGAATCCTCTACCAGGTTTTGGTATGTGAAGCCATGTTTCATACAGTTTGTCGTGCCTATCTCCTGTTGACTGATGTTGTTCTCCCTCTTCCCAGGTGATAAAGGGAGCAGAGATCCTGGAGGTGCTGCATAGTCTTCCTGCAGTCCGTCAGTACCTGTTCTCCCTCTACGAGTGTCGCTACTCTGTCTTCTTCCAGTCACTGGGTGAGAAACATATCTTGCCCTTCCCAGCATCTAGCCTTTCAAAAAGTAAATCGGAAGAGCATAATGTCTGCAGGCAGTCAGCGCCTTTAACGTCTACTCATTCCTTCATTTGAAATGTTTCTCTACAGCCACAGTGGAGCAGGACATGAAGAAGGACTGGCTGTTCGCACCTCACTACCGTTACTATGTGAGGGAGATGCGTATCCATGCCTACAGCCAGCTTCTGGAGTCCTACCGCTCTCTCACCCTTGGCTACATGGCTGAGGCCTTTGGAGTCAGTACAGAGTTCATCGACCAGTGAGTCTCACTCTTCCCACACCCACAATGCTCAATTTTTTTTCCCAGTCAGACTTCAGCACATCTAAGTCTGCACTGAGGGTTGACTGACAGTTCTGTAAAAATGGCGCTACCATTTAGAGGACAATGATTGGTTCTGTTGATGACACTATAATACAGAAGTTTGTAATCTGACACTTTAGTTTTCCCTTCTTTCACAGGGAACTCTCCCGATTCATTGCTGCTGGTCGCCTCCATTGCAAGATCGACAAAGTCAACGAGATTGTGGAAACCAACAGGTATGAATCCAATTTTGAAAAATGTTGTTTTGGTGTTATATGGCAGAGGTTAGTTTCAGATCTTCTTTCCTCTAGACCTGACAGTAAGAATTGGCAGTACCAGGAGACCATCAAGAAAGGGGACCTGCTGCTTAACCGAGTCCAGAAGCTGTCCAGAGTTATCAATATGTAAAATGATGGCAGTGTTACTATTGTCCTTTGGGAGGGAGATCTGGGTTTTTCTGTTTGTACCAGTCTCCAAACCAATAGTTTGTCTGAAGTAACCCTTATATTGTGTACATAATAAAATTCTTTTCGGTGACTTGTTTTTTTTTTGATACAGAGATGGACAAAAGTATCAGAACTTTTTTTAGAGAACCATTTCAGTAAAGAAGCCAAGACTGTATTTTTCCGTATAAATAGCTGTATAAATTATTTTTATTTACAGAAACCTGTTACAAAACAAATAGACTATACAATCTTTTCTTTAAATATGAAGTAAATCTAAACTACCATGTTTGTTCATGAATTACATAGCAGCCAATAAACAAAAGTTCAGCGAATCAAATTATTCTGAATGTATACAAAAAAAAAATCACCTATACACGCTCTTACATAGGAGTTATGTACTGTGGCTCTATTCCTCCCACAAGCTGTGTTCTGTCTCGCTTTCACATTCCGAGTCTGTGGTACGTGATTGAAACATTTGCAAAATTTCCATCATATGGAAAACAAGGTCAGCATTGTCAATGGAGGTTGAAGGTAAACAAAAACATTACTGAGCCTGTTACAAACGATTCATAACCTACCAGGGCGCTTCAGCACTCTGATCTGCACCAATGTCTGACGTCTTGCCTATCTGGAAAACTTTGATTAAAAAAAAAAAAAGAAGTTAACACTAAGTGTTTCATACCAGCTTGCTGACAAGCTTTCCGATTTTTACCACATTTAGGATTCATAGGCAAGATTTTAAAAGCTCCTTAAACACTTTGAACATTCAAGTAACGTTAAACTATAACGATAAAAATCTGTCCTCAAACAGTCAGTGTGAAACTAATTCAGGCACTTTCTTATTTCAGCATTTCTAAAAGCTGCAAACTAAGAATCTGCTTAAACTGCTGTGCTTCAAATTGTTTGGCAACAATGACGCAAGCAGTTCCAGTTTGAAGTGTTCATCTTCCTTGCTTTAATGATTGCTTAAGTCCCTTGAGCCTTAAAGGAAAGTGTTTCAATTATGAAATATTAGGTCTTTGTCTACAATGTAAATGATTTAATGCATGGAAATCGATTCGACAACAGGCACAGCTTTCAGCCTGCGGGGCATTTCAGAATCACAGGCTATTTGGGTCACATAAAATGATCATTTTTTGTTGATTCAGAGGCAACTTGAAAATAGTAAAAAGCCCAAGTGAGACCTTGGAGAGTTAAAAACAAAATATGTTTTCTGTCACACAAGCACATGCTACAGTGGAAACACTTCACCTTTTAAAGAATCCCAGTACATGATTCATGAGATGCTTCAACCTCTAGTTATAGGTGTATTGCATTATAGACTTGGCAGTGAACCACTTCAAATAAGTTAAGTTCTTAAACTTATTTCATTTACTAAATAAATAATAATGATTTCAACTGTACCAAAACATTGTGTATAAGAAAATGCCTGTGCAAAAATACATATTTCAATATGTACAATTCGTTAGCAAAATATGTATTCTGAAATAGGGATACTTCGATATTTGTTCAATACATACAAGAAAAAGCGAAAGTAAGATACAAAACACTCGGCTCCTCGGCTACGCTCGCTGCCTGACATCAGTGGAGTTTACGAAATGTACATGAGTTACAAAAAAGTAGTGACATACTCTGAAGCCATCTCCATGAATCTCACACCCGGAAAAAGAACCTACAAATCCCGCCCAAGGAGCATGGTCTTATCTCAGAGAGCCAGACGGGGAAGTATTGCCAGGTAAAGACTCCATGCTTGACAAAGGACAAACCAGTGTTATCAGTCATGACAATCCCCCCTTGCCAACAAAAACTAGTAGCTACAACAGGAGCTGGTGTCATGGTCCCCCGGACGTCCTGAGGACGTCCCCCGTTTGCTGGACTCTACTCATAAACAATAACACTGTATTGTGACATCACAGAAGGTACCGGAATGGAAACACTAATAGCCATAGCTGGGGTAGTGGTTTGCGACAAGGTTGGGAGAAAGATGATTGCCTTTGGCTAGCTTTTGGGGCAAATAAGCATGACTTAAATGTCCTAGGCAAGTAGTGGGTTTCTGTTTTAGTGCTGTTCACAGTTAGGGCTAGGTCTACTGTGGTTGTTCATTTGTAGGATGAGAAGATTGTAGGAATTAACACTTGTCCTCAAGGCAAGTAATCCCTCGTTCAAGCCATTCAATCATGTTGTCATTTCAGGCATCCTTGTTCACATACGCATGCATGCACAATTGACTTCCCCCACCTCCTTCACCACACAGACGTTTGTAGTCAAGTCATTGACAAACCGAAACATAAAAACGTAACACTTGCATAATTGTTTGGGTCATGTATGAAACTCAGAGAAG
This sequence comes from Esox masquinongy, assembly GCA_016801175.1. Classification (NCBI taxonomy): domain Eukaryota; kingdom Metazoa; phylum Chordata; class Actinopteri; order Esociformes; family Esocidae; genus Esox; species Esox masquinongy. Next base: position 2,213 of record JACXGI010011632.1, on the reverse strand, counting down.
CGACTGCTTCTCATGTCAATCCTCTGGCTACTGTACATAACCTGATGTCACAATGATTCAAACAAACAGAATGTAGTGAAAGGATAAAAAGAAACACAAAAAGATTGGATTTTGATTGAAGTTTGCAAATGACAGTTATCCTCTTCTTGCCCTGTCTGTGCAAGGCTCAGGAGTTCAGGCGTCGAGGTGTACGTTTGAATTTCCAGTAGTCCGTCAGAATCGGACGTCAGTCGCGCACGCACAATAGTCGGAAACCAAGGGGTTAGGGATTGCTGGTCACGCCCAGTGGTTGTGTGTCATGACGGTGGGCGGGGCGGCCAGTGTCGTAGTGCCGGCCCTCCTCCCTCCCTCTGTTCGCGTTGTAACATGAAGTCCGAGGGGCTCGGCTGCTTCTCTCCACAGGGACACCCACCTCAGCACAAGGCTAACAGACGAGGACCCCCCCACCCCCCCCCGTCAGTCGCCACTCTGACCCACCTCCACACGGCACCCCCTACATGGCTTTGGGAGGAACAGTTCTACGACAGACAACAATGTCACTGGGCTGTCCGGATGGTCTCCACCCTGAGGATCATGCGAAGCTGAGAGAAACGCATTAGAAGGCTGCATGCAGTCCGGAGCAGAACACAGGTCGCCCCCTATTCATCCACCTCTCGGTTCCAAACAGAGAACCCGGCCACCGCTGTCAGGGGCGGGCCTTTGGCTGAGGGATAGAGAGAAGGGGGTGGGGGGGGGGTGTAGATTTTAAGAAGTTAGATGATGTTCAGTTGTTGGTGATTTTTTTTTAATTGAATGTTCTATCTAAAGTGTACATGTGGTCACATGCAGTGTGTCTGGATGATTGTGACGGCGTGAGGAGGAGGCTTCCACCCACCTGATGGATAAGGGAGTTGCTGGGGAGTCCCGGGGCTCCTGGGACAGTGCGTCCGTGTTTGCCGTGAATGTTGTTGATGGCTGGGGACTTGGCCACTTTGGGCCTGCCCAGCACCGCCCCCCCTCCGCCCAAACCTCCGCCCCCACTGTTGATGGAGCAGGCAGCGGGGGAACTCTTGCGCTTCTTCCCCTCCAGGCGGCCGTCAGGGTGGCCGTGGCCGAAGCTGACGTGGTGCTCAGAGGCCTGGTGGACGAAGGGCCCCAGGGACAGGGTGGAGTCACTGCTGTTCATCACCACGCTCATCCGCTTGATGGACTCAGCCGGGCTTCCCGAGGGGGGGCCTCTGACCCCGGGGCCTGACACCCCTGCTGGACCCGAGGGCTCGGCCTTCAGACTGAGCGAGTTGGTCCTGGCGTTGGGGCCACAGTTAAGGCCCAGACTGTGGACACCGCTGTGAGACGATGAGGAGGAGGAGGAGGAAGGGACCAGCGAGGAGGCGTGGTGGTACGTGCTCCCTGAGCTGCCACTGTTCACCGAGCAGTTCTTCTTAAACGAGGAGGAGGTGGTGGTGGTGTTGGACTCTGAGAAGTAGGCTGTGGCGTGGGACAATGTCACGAGGGAGCTGTTCTTCCTCTTCTTCCCAGAGCTGAGGCAGCCGCTGCCCCCGCTGGCGGGGGGGGTCACGGGAGCCGTGGAGGACGACGACTCCCGCGGCCGGAACGACTTGCCGCCGGATCTGGACTTGAGGGGCCGCGCCGAGGCCAGGGAGGGGACCGAGGAGTGGGCTGAAGGCATCTGGGGCGACGAAGACACTTGTCTGGCCTGGGCTGCGCTGTAGGCCGGGGGGTCGGCAGCGCCCTCGGTGGAGGCACGGGCGTTTAAGGTGGTCCCGTACGAGAGCACAGACCTGCTGTCGTAGGACTGGGTGTAGGGAGGCGGGGGGGGCGCCGTCGTGGGGCTGAGGAAGCCTGAGGCAGGGCCACTTCCGTGGGACGAGGACAGAGAGGTTGTGCTTGTCCTGTGGGCCGGCGCAGAGGAAGAGGACGACGACGAGTTCTCCAAGGCCGAAGGGATTTTCCTGTAACACAAACAGACCAGCATGAGCAGTAATAGCACAGAGAGGATCCCGTGAAGGGCAGGCGCGGCGCTGCACCGCAGTGAAGGGCAGACGCGGCGCTGCACCGCAGTGAAGGGCAGACGCGGCGCTGCACCGCAGTGAAGGGCAGACGCGGCGCTGCACCGCAGTGAAGGGCAGACGCGGCGCTGCACCGCAGTGAAGGGCAGACGCGGCGCTGCACCGCAGTGAAGGGCAGACGCGGCGCTGCACCGCAGTGAAGGG
>JACXGI010011631.1:9909-24630 GCA_016801175.1 Esox masquinongy | reverse complement strand
GTATTAATAAATGGCCCAGAATTATAAAAGAAGGTTTAACATGCTAGGATATATTAATAGTTGTAGTTAGTGTTTATTAGGCCATTGTGTAATCATTGATTTAAATCCTTTTTCCTTAAATAAGTTATACATTTTGATATACGTACTTGAATTTGTGGAATGTATTTAATGTTTTGAGTGTCTTAGTGCATTTTGGGAATGGAATGTGTGATTCTGGCCAACAGTGTTTTTAATTTGGGGCTGTGTGTTTACTGTTTTGAAAACATGAATTCTGCATGGACAAACATTTTTAAGCAATTGAGAAAAAGAGTAACTCTCTCCTTGCCTTCAACTCGTTCAATGCCTTAAAATTCTCCAATGCCTTTAACTCTTAGTGCCTTAAAATCTTTCAACGCTTTTAACTCTTAGTGCCTTCAACTGTCAGTGCATTTGCTCTCTGCCCTTATCGGACAGCAAGGTGGCCTAGTGAGGACATTGTCTTTATAATGTTGTGTATAGAAGTTGTGACAGGTGCTCCAGAGATAAAACGGGTCCCAGTTTTTTGTGTACTGCCATCCAATAGTTGTTTCTTATTATACGTTACGACCTGCATTTTGATTTGTTCTTTAGTTTTTTATTTTCATTCCATATGCTATGTTACATATATGATACAGAAACTAAATCACATCATTAAAAATGAAAAATACAAATGCCTCATATATGTGAGTGCATTGTTTATTCTCAGTCCCTTACCCTCAGACATTTTGTCCAGAACAGAGCTTCAGAGATCCCCATGAATACGTTCTGTTATGTCACTACCGCAAAGGGATTCATCAGAGATCCCCATGAATACGTTCTGTTATGTCACTACCGCAAAGGATTCATCAGAGATTCCCATGAATAGGTTCTGTTATGTCACTACCGCAAAGGATTCATCAGAGATCCCCATGAATAGGTTCTGTTATGTCACTACCGCAAAGGATTCATCAGAGATCCCCATGAATACGTTCTGTTATGTCACTACCGCAAAGGATTCATCAGAGATCCCCATGAATACGTTCTGTTATGTCACTACTGCAATGGATTCATCAGAGGTTTTGAGGTCCAGAGGGTGATTGGCTGATGTGAAGCCTTGAACAAAGCGTCCAAGAAACAACACCTAAAATGGCTGACGCTATAACCTCATGTTCTTCTCTCCATTATCACCACTGGTAAGGGGATATTTTGAGCTGTGACTTCACTCAGCAAGAGCAAAGAGCAGCAGTGTTGAGTGAGAGAGAGCCGAGTGGCACCACTGTGAGATGCTGAGTCATAAGGAACCGCGCCAGACCTGGTCGGGGTCAGTCTGCTTGGCATCCAGGGCTGCTTCTCACTTCACAATGCCGGTACTGAGACCTGCCACAGGTGGCTCACAGCAAAACCGTGATTAAATGCTGACTCATGTCTTACAAGAAACAGTCTAACGGAATTCATTTACATTTACGTTATTTAACAGGCGTTCTTATTCAGAGTGACAAACAGTTAGTGCATTCATTTTAAAACAGCTAAGTTGGAAAACACACAACCCAGTATGTATGATATAGCTATCAGCACAACCAGTGCTAGAAGGAAGGGCGATCAAACATAAAATAATGGTTGAATGTTTTAAGTAGGACTGTAAATAAATGTACAGCATTAAAACATATATTCATTTCTATTTAACAAATTCTGTAAATATCTCTTTGACTAGTTTTTCTACAGCCAATGTCAATGATCGCTACCATTGTAGCTAAAAATTGCCGCATTCAAAATAGACATTTTGCAAAGATGACAAAAATAATGTTTGCATCTGTTTAAGCAAAAATCAAAGCAACATTGTAAATTAATTGTTTTTGTTTAGAAATCATAATTACTTAAACATAATAGAACTCATAGGCCGTCGACACAAGTGCCGCGTCAATACTGTAGCGGGAGCGGAAGGCCTTGTTTCTTTAACAGTAATATTGATGTAAATATCACAAAATCTAGATAATAACCTGTTACTGTATTCCCATGGATGTTGTCATTAACAAGAAACCAGAAAATGGGTATGCAGTCATTTGAATTCATTTATTTTATTTCTTAACTCAAAATGCTAGCAACTAAGTGGACACGACTTATTATGTTGGAATAGAGTTTCTTAAGTGATACAAAGATGGAAACATCCTTGAACTTTGAAAGCTATAATGATGTCGAGGTGAGTACCAAATATAATGCGGATAGATTTTTGGTGTTGTCTATATTTTGTCTAAATTGTGGTAATATCTTTTAGATGACAATACCAACCCTGTCGTGATAACTTGATAGGCGAGTACATTGGCTGTGGAGATTGAATGGTTGTTTGCTCAGTCTTGTAAGGGAAAGCGTCGCAGGATTTAGCTGTCTTGGTGGCTAACTAGTTTAATGTTTTCTCGTTTTTCCTACGATTTCATTCATAAATGGAAACTGACATAGCTAACTAGACAACTATTTGTCCAGTTCAGTTCGTGTGTCAGACTATAGAAAAGTCGTCTGGCCACAAATGAGTGTTTCATTTGTGAAGTGACGAGCCATCACTTTCACTAGCTAGCCAAGAGCAGAGGCAGTAATGTTGACTTTGTCGATGTTGTCACTTGATTGTGTCGATATCCTGCGTCTGCACTTATCTATAAAAAGTCAAATGTCTTGAGATTTTGTGCCTTATGTTTACTTTGTTATGATGACGATGGTTGTGCGGACCTCGAATGATTGCTTGCTCAAGCTCATCAAAAAGTGTTTTGTCATGCAAACTTAGATGTTCGTTCTTGTTTCTACGGATATCAGTAGACGACCCCAACTACTTGCTGAAGTTTACGTACTATCTGATTAGTAAGTGAGGCCAGGGTTGCTAGATTGTAATAACAATATACTGCGCAATCACCTGCAGACTCCATAAAAACCCTGCAAAAAACGCTATTTTTACTATACAACCATTATAAGTAAATCAACCCGACAAGGCAATTTTTGCCCGCACACTGTCATTAAAAATAGCCCAATTGAGTGGAAACCGCCCCTTCTGGCAACACTGAATGAGGCTATTTGAGAAATTGTATAGTGGCAAAAAAGTGTTGCATTCACAGAGGATGAGTGAGGTAGATTTTTTATTTTAAGAGACACTTGTTTATTTTAACCTCCTAAGACCTGTGCTTTGATAATGTATGCATTTTTTATTTCTCCTAGCTATTTGGGATTAGTAGGACCTGATAAGTATAATATCTAAGCATGGCGCAGACAACTGTCCTCTAATAAGGACAATAGGTTTAAGTTAAGCAGAATGAAGTACATGGGGCAGGAAGCCTAAAACATAGTGTCCTCATGCGGACACAGGGTCTCAGGAGGTTAAGTGTCTACAAAATGGGAGAAAACTAATTAGTCTATATTATTCGTTACATGAATGTGGTGTCAAATTAAAGAGGATGTGCTCTTTAAAACTAAGTTAACTTGCGATTGTAATTTGTTCTTGGTTTTTGTGCTTTCTGCTTGTTTGAAATGTGTGACACAATATGATTTATTTTGATAATTCTCAATAATCTACAGCAGCATTGTAGAATTCTATTGGGTTCTAAAAGGATTAGTCAATCAAATTATTTTGTGGAATCTTCGTTGTGCCCTAAAAACACCTATAAGTAAATGTACTTGGTTTATTTGTTTATATGTACAAATGTACATATTTTATTTGTTTATATGTATAAATGTACTTTTCTATATTTATATGTAGAAACGTACATTTATATGTATAAATGTACGTTTCTATATGTTCATTATGTTCTATATGTTCATGTAAAATGTATATGTTTGTATATGTTCATATGTAAATGTGCATGTTTGTATACATTTATATTTTTGTATGTGTTTGGGTTTGGCTTCATTCATGTTTGTAAGTGCTGTGGTAAGAACTTCATTTATAATTTTCCTTGACCTTACTGTGACCTCTTTTGAGTTTCTGTCTTTGTTTCTGTTTTTCTATGTCTGTGAGTTTGTGTGTGTGTGTGTGTGTGTGTGTGTGTGTGCGCTCCAATGTATATTCACATGAGTGAACAGTGGGCTTGAAGAGACTGTTACAAGGAACCGTGCCTTGCCAGAAATAGGTCAGCCATTACGCCCTGGGGCTATCTCCACAGTTTGCATGTTAATCGCCAATACACTTCTCTCTCCCTCTCTTTCTTCATTTCGTCTCTCAATGAACGACCTTCCACTCCTCTTTTCCCCAGCAGCCCTGCTGTATGCTGTCCCATTGTACACTCTCCATATTAAACATTAATGACAATAATATCAAGTGGATCCCATATCCGGGGTTTTGTTTGAAAAGAAAGTGCAGACGGGAGAATTCCAGCAGTGGTTCTTCTATCTGGCCCGTAGCCATTCCTCTGGCCCCATGCTCCCTGAATAATGCATGGGGTCTTTTTTTTGTTGTTTTACTTCTGTAGGATATAGGGTGAAATTAGCATAGCCCTGTGTCTGCATCTTAATAAGGCACTGGTTAATAAGGATTGGCCATACTCCCAGCTAGCCCTGAGGAACTGAGGAAAAGGTTAGCCCCTACTGGTGGTATGTCTCTATTTAAGTATTTATAAATAATTATTTCTAGGACAAGGAATATTAGTTCAAAGGTTTTTACTTGAGCACAGTGGATACCTTTGCCAATGTATATCTATTTGGACACTGTAGAGGAGGTGTACTATCAATAAAGCTAATTAATTATATTTTCTATTTTGGCATTTTAGAAGATGTTGACTCTAGTACTGCAAAGAAAGGACCCCAAGGAATCATGAGTAAAGATCATTAAAATAAAGAGAAATACAGTTTGGGTTATTGCATTGATGTTGTAAGCCCTAAGAGGACATCAACTAGGGTTAGAGCTTATCTCTACCACAAACCCTAATCCTAACCTTTCCACAACCCTAAACTTTACAATAACCATAACTAATCCTAACCAACCCTTACCCTTAACCATTTCAAATTTCAACATTAGTTTAATTACTTTAGAATAAGGATACTCTCTTATCCTTGTTCCCTTTCATTTTTCCTTGCGATATCTCCCATTTTTCAACTGGCTCAGAGCTGGCGTCTAGCGATTATACAAGACGAAATGCTAAGCGTTAAACGCTAGCTGTGGGTGGTCATCAAAACACAGCATGAGGTGAGTTAGTGATCAGAGATAAGATGTAGTGCCAAGTGGTCGCAGGTGTACAATCACTTTAGTGTGTCACGGCCTTTAGACTTCCTGGAAACTGCCTCTTCCCAGACCCCCGATCAAACCCCAGGTCACACTTACAGATGATGTTACCGTGGGGTTTAGGGGATGTTTTTCAAAACCACAACACAATGTCAACAATCACAAACATGATTGCATGTGAGAACATTTCTCAGTCCTAGTCCACCATAAGCTTCTCAACAGCGAGTCTAATATAGACGGGAGTCTGGCTTGCCAGGCAGCAGTGAGTCTACCATCTTTCAGTCTGTCCTCAAGTGGGGGGCAGAAATTCCTAAGTCATCAAGCCGTGCAGAATGGTCACTAATCCCACTGTAGAATACCTTTCATCTGAAGGGGAAAGACTCAGCAAAGCCCTGATCTGTGTCTGGAGCCAGACCCTTGGAAAAAGGGACCACGGGGACAGAGACCGACGGGGCTGTGTTGGGGGGGGACTGAGTGGGGGTGGTGCTTGGTCATCATGTGATATGGCCCTGGTGCCAGCTGAAGGTGTTTGGCTCTATAACATGGGCAGCCTGGCATCCACAGTCCCATTCTCACACGGTGACAAAAAGGTGCAGTGCTTATTTAGGGCTGCTTACCTGTTAAAATTATAATTCATTAAATTATATTGACAGGTGGGTTCTTCACTTCTACTGTACACTGTTAAGGTGTGAGTAGTCCTTGTGGTAGGATCATTGGCTATGCTGTGAGTAGTCTTTGTGGTAGGATCCTTGGTAAATGAGTGAGTAGTCTTTGTGGTAGGATCCTTGGCTAAGTTGTGAGTAGTCTTTGTGGTAGGATCCTTGGCTAAGTTGTGAGTAGTCTTTGTGGTAGGATCCTTGGCTAAGTTGTGAGTAGTCTTTGTGGTAGGATCCTTGGCTAAGTTGTGAGTAGTCTTTGTGAAAGGATCCTTGGCTATGTTGTGAGTATTCTTTGTGGGAGGATCCTTGGCTAAGTTGTGAGTAGTCTTTCTGAAAGGATCCTTGGCTGTTGTTAGTAGCCTTTGTGGTGGGTGACAGCTGACAGTACCTGTGGGACGAGGGCGTTTGGAGAAGGGGAACATCTGACAGTGGTCAAGTAGCCTCCATATCTCAGTGCAGGTGGGTGTCTGGCTGTAGGGATGGTCAGCTAATGACAGGGGATGTGCTTTTATAAAGAGGTCTTCCTCAATTTAAATTGCTGCATTTTACTACATTTATATGATCTGTGTATTTATAGCCATCAGAAGAAGAATAGTTATGATAGAATAATGAATATGGATGAGTGTCACGTTTCTTGTTTCTATCCCAACACTTTAGTTTAGATAATTAACCTCTACATTGACTTTCTATGAAATAACAAATGGCATATGCTCACTTAGGATGAGCTCAGTGAATCAGAAAGTCGGATCTTAGGATGACAGCAGATTCTAGCAGCACATTCTGGCAGCCAGTGCCATACCTGTCAATTCTCACATTCTGTACTGTCTATGAGGTTCAGAGAACTCTAATTTCCTATTTTGGCTTGAGACACAAGCTGGCATGGAACAGAATACAAAGTAAAGTCACCAAATGCTCCCACTTTGGGATTTCATCGCAGCATTTGAAGCGTTCTTTTGGGGATGACTGACAAGTGTCTGACATCCTGAAATGGGCCAAAGTAGTAATGAGAGAGTTGTGGTTTCAGCTGAGTGCCTTTCTCATATAATTGTCCTCTAATAGAAGTTTGCGTAATTACTTTGTGTTTGTGTTCGACTAATTTACACATGATAAAATCCTTGATGGGAAAAGTGGACTCAAATGAAAAAAAAAACGATCAAAACCAGTTTTGAACATTTATGACAATTGTTTTTATATTTAGAAACAATCTGACGAGAGAAATAAATGTTTCACTTACAGGACTCCTTAGAAGGGGGTATTATTTCAGGTTGTCCGTTTCCCTGGCCATGCCTCTGTTGGGGCACAGCCTTATGGGGCCTGGGTCGCCCCTCCCCGGGCATCGGATATTGACTATGGGGCACTGGGTGGGGTGCTGTGGGCTGAGAGACAAACCTCCAGGCCAGAATTGGGCCAAGTGCTAGGAATGAGTGTGCCAGGTCTTCTGTTTAACTAACTGTCCTCTGCCTCAATAAATGCATTGTGTGTCTAGTGATCTCAAGAACAGAGGCTGTGCTTTTTTAACTCTCATTATTTTGTTTTGGTGGGAAGTTAAACTGATACTGCTGATACTGGCCATCTTTAACAAAGGTCAGGTTACAGGTCAAAACAAATTAGCAAAGCCACTTTCAAAGAAGTTGAAATCTGATGACTGACGATGAGTCACTGTCATTTGTACAGTTCAGGAAGTTTGTGTTGCTAGAAGTAACATGGGAAGTTTATACACGTCATCTGGGTGATACAGGAGGCTCAGACACAGGAGACCTACCAACATACTGGGGCAGCATCATGTTGGCAGACATTTCTCTGTTGCGGTGAACAGCGAATGAATGTCGACAAAATCTAATCAAAAGTCTATGTTGGCTTGTAGTCATTCAATTCAACATCGACAAGATTTGGATGCACTCTTTTGGCTAAACAAGAGCTGAGAACATATCAAACTGCCTTTTGAAAACCAACATCGTTTCACCTTTTGAAGAGCATGTATTTTTAATAGATGGTACGGTAATGGAAAAAACTCTGCAGATCATCAATGAAGTAGAATTCCCCACAAACGCTAAATTACCAATGTGAAGGCAGCTGCTCTTTGAGCGTGAAATACTTTTGTTGCACAGTGAAAACAATGAATAATTCTCTTTGCACCCCATATGTGGGCGTCAATTCGGGGCGAGCGAGAGATGGCAGGAGTATTATCTGTGGCGCTGATCAAAAGCCCGCCAGGTTTTAATGAACACAGAGACCAGAGAGAACCCAGACACATGGACATGGGAATGTTTGTTTGTGAAAGAGCACGTGCAGGAGAGGCCACTTAACCAGGCGGCTGGAAGGTGTGTGTGTCTGTGCAGGTGTGGGTGTGTGACTCAGACAGGACACAGGTTCCCTGCTCTTCATCTGGGTGTGTGTTGCACCTTGGAGATGACATCTGTGATTGATTTCAGCCCTGTTCCCACCACATTGTATACAGCCCGGCTCTCCAGGAGGACTCACTCCAGGAGGACTCTCCAGGAAGCAGCGCAGATGTTTCGGGGCTGTCATTGTCGCCAGGCGCTGGGACGAGGGGCGGGAACAATGCAGATCCCCCGAAGGAGGGATAAGTGTCTGTACACCAGCCCTAAGTATCTATGCATGAATGTGAATGTGGATGTGAATGTGAATGTGAATGTGGATGTGGATGTGAATGTGGGCGTGAGTTGGGATGGACACGGGCTCTTAAGCTAATTGTGTTCCAGGAGCCAGACTTTCTCCTTTTTCCCCTTCACGTTGAACACAACCCGTGACCTTGTTTTCGCAGTGCGTCCTTACTCTTTCTTTACACCAAAACCACTCCCTAAAATCTCTCCTTCCCACTCGGTTCTCCCACACTGCACCCATTCTCTCCTCGGATGTGGAGCCACAGCCGTGTCCTGTAACACCTTCAGAAGGCTCGGTTCCCCCGAAGATACCAGGAGGAACAGAACAGGAGGAACAGAACAGGAGGAACAGACCAGGAGGAACAGACCAGGAGGAATGGATGAGGAGGAGGAGGTTGTTAGAGCAGGGAGTCTGTGTTTACACTGACGTCACCAAACCCCCACTGTCAGTGAAACGGAACAATCTTCTGCCAGGCTGGTTTCACGATGAAGATGGAAACAACATTTGCCAGTATGTTTTATTATTTCCAATGAGCCCGGAGCTGTAGCCAGCCAGTCACTCAGAGTGGATGATGCAGTGTGTGTTTGCCCTGATTCGGTTTGGGGGAGGAAGGAATTCAATAAAGATGATGAAGAAGCGTTAGGCAGCACCACATAGGACTCACCACGTAGTGCCGCCGATCAGAGGTGGGAGAACGCGGGAAGAGAAGTGATTACCATCGTTAACTTCCACAAGAACTATTGCATCTCACTGACATTTTACTAATGATTTCTGCAGCTGGGAACAATAAAATAGTACCATTGCCCAATTATCGGTGTGTCTCACAGCAATAAGGCAGTCACACTGTCCCTCCCCTGCCACCTCTCCCACCTCCTCTAAAGTCGCATCATCAAGGGGAGGACGACCCGCTGAGATTGAACGTTTAACAAGCACAGGCTGATTACACGTGATCATTTTTGGGAGGAGACTAGTTATTTGGCTTCAGTTTTGCCCGGATGTGATTTGTCTGCTGCTCTTTGGGGCTGCGTGGAGAGCAGATAGTCAGGGTGACATGAAGAAGGAGGCTTTTGGCAGTTTGAACAGCCAGCAGAAAAGCCACAAGAATACAACAGCAGCCACTGTTTAGCCATTGCTACCGTATAGCGTATGAGTTATGGTGGGAAGGAGAACAGGAGGGAGATGAGGAAGAGAGAAAGAAAAGGAGCGAGATAGATGAGGGAGGGGAAGGGTGAAACTGAAGGAGACCCCGACACGGTGGAGCCCCGAAGACAGGGCCGGCCCTGACCACAGATACCTTCAGAATTGTAAATGTCACATTGTTTTTGACCTTTCTGTCTTTACGTGACCACAACACTGACTGTCTGTTTCCAGTGTGTGCATGTCTTAAGTGTGTGTTTGAGCGAGAGATAAGGCCATTGGAATATTAATGATTGATTAGGATTGCCGTGCCTGTGCATGAATATCATGTGCACATTAGTGCTCTGTACTAAATGGCATTAATATTCGTCTCCTCTCACTTGTCAGAGATCTTGTGTTTCCAGTCTAATAAATGCCATTTTATTCTGGGCTGTAATAAGTAATGTCTCCCTCCGCTCTCATTCACTCTCAGAACAAAGTAGTCCTGAAATATCCTGGTTACCATTCAACCATGAGATACTTAAAAAGTAAAATGAGTTACTCAGTGGTGTTGAAATTGACTTTAGGTTAATGCCTTTCGTTAGGAAAGAGTATTTTGACAGGGTTGTCTGTGCTCAAATTAAACGGTAGGAGCTACCAAGTTCTGATATCCATTTTCAAGAGCTAAAAAAGAACACTGCCAAGATGAACAAAAGCAGAGAGGACCTTTGAAGAGGGAACAACTCTCTCTGTGTAGTGCTCTTCTTTTTGAGAACACAGTAAAGAATACTGTGCTATTCCTCTGCTGACAGAAACAGAACAAAAGACTGATAGGAACTGGAAAATCACTTTCTCAGAAACTTGTGCGCTAGTTCCGGAAGCTTTGCAGCCAGATATAGCTGGTGAAAACCCATCTTCCGGGACACTTTTGCGGATTGCTGACGGCTTTGAAGATGGGTATCAAAAAGCTTCTCTGTCTTCTCTTTCATCTCCCCTGGCCCATCTTCTCTACTCCGCAGGTGGTTTCCCCTCAAGAGCTTTCTCTATGTCTCTCCATCTCTCTCTATCTCTCTCAACTTTCAATTCAAATTACTTTATTGGTATGACGTAATAATGAATGTAAAATAACATCAGTTTAAAATAGAACGCTGCGAATAACATAAAGCCACAACAATAATCAGTAGGAGAACAGCCAAGAGAAAAAAGACAAACATATAATAATAATGACAATAAATGACAGTGGCATGACTCTGTGGTCTTTGTGGTCTGTCAGGCTGTGTATTGGCAGACTCCAACATAATGTGCTGCCAATACACAGCTGTCCTCCCCCAAGATGACAGGTATCTTATTCACATCAGACAAGATTTTGAAACCTTGAATAATGTTTTAAAATGCTGATAAATTACTCATATTGTTTAATATTTTTCAAAAGTTGTCAGGAAGTGCTGTCTCTCTAATCTCTCTCTACGTTTCACTTTTACTTGACTCACCACAGAGGTAATCCAGAAGAGCATGCTGGGAAACAATGAATTAGAGGTCACCAAAATATTATGTATACTTAACAGACATACTTGCATTCTCTCTGTCTCACACATTCTCTCTTTCATCCCCTCTGTTTTTCAGAATGTGAAGCTGGATATATCTGAAGCTGGATATATCTGAAGCTTATACACAGCTGTCCTGGGAAGCTGGATACATGTGACTGATGCAGATGATTATTGGATCGTTACCTATGATGTCATGTGTTCATCAAGGGTTATCTGAGGTTTAGTTTTGTTGTTCATGATTCATGCTCGTTTGCTTCTCCAGTTGCCACGATGGTAAAGATATGTCTGTTGGGATTTGTGGGAGGTTGAGGAAAATTGAAAACCTCTAGCTTACCCATCATCTTATAATCCTTGGCGGATATTAAGGAATTTTGGTCCCATTTAATGCTATTATAGTTTTCTGTGACTAACAAAGAGATGCTAGCCGATCTTGTAAACTTTCAGGCATTTCACTAATACTAGTTAGCAATGGCTTCATGCAGAGACTTGGCTACCATTGGTATGTATTAGTTTTATGTGACTCCAGGACAGTAGGAGTAAATAAATGTGGAATGTGCTGTGTGTCTGGGTCAGTACAAATACAAAGGTTTCTGCAGATGTGTGGATTACATTGTGTCCATGTATTTCATCCCTGTAGGCTCTTTACATACAGAGTGTATTCAGCTTGTCAAGACCCAAGTTTTTGTAATTAACTCCCACTGATCCTCTCGCCCTTGATGTTTTTTCAGCGCTGCTCTTATTTGATCAACTCGATAATGTAGCTCACTTCTCTGTATCGTATCTCCGTACTTAAAATGGAATGGCCAGAAATAAATCCCTGTGATTGTTGCAACTGTGTTAAAGACTGCATAGAGCATGAACACCAGTAATCCACTTCTTCACACTGCATACTGCATCTTAAAGACATTCAAGTTCAAACTTAGTACACTCACAAACACACAAAATTATATATCTTCTCTACTTTTATCAAAGTAAAGCAAGTACGTATGATGGGGTGTATCAGTGTAACGGTGATAGTAATTCACCAATGAGAAACAAAACAAAAAGCAAAACGATCCCAACGGGAGTGGAAACCCCGTAAGCCGTTTACATTTCCTGTAATACTTTAACCACTGTGCTTAATCATTGATCTGCCGTCATGATGAAACGCATTGTAGCTGGGAGATCAATGGAGTAGCAAAGCAGCGGACGTGGTTCATTCGCATCTCTGAAGAGACTTAAACATGTGTTAGTACATATTCTCTGAGGTTTGGCAACATAAACCAGATGGTTATATCATCTATGGCTTAAAGTGAACCACACAGGTGTTCACAGAGGATTGATGGAGAAACACTGACACTCCTGCAGACACAGGTCTGTTCAGGTACTGATGTCATACAGCCATGACTCAAAACCAGTCTGAACAAAGACACTTCTGACCTTTTCTGGTTAACTGGTCTATTGACCAAGCAGATTAGATCCTTTACCAATTAATGCACAACATTTCTGATGACGGTTTATCGATCGCTGTTTTGAGCCCCGGATAAGGCAGTCTGAGAAAAACTGTTACACATATGACAAACTCCCTGCTGTCTTATTGTTTCACTATTTAGAATTAGCAACACTTTTTAACCAAAGTACTTCCTGTATTTCAAGACACCCAAGTATTGGAACAGAAATTGGCTACCGACTGACCCCATCAGGCGCTGGGTATCTCTGATGTTGAAATCATCAGAAAGAAATCCTCTCCCATCCACATCCGACTGGAGCCCATCAGGGACATCTTCCTGGAGCTGTGTCCGGACAGCATTGGCTACAGTTTTCGGAGAATCACCTGACTACTGACAGAAGGGACATTTTTTTCCCGCAACTTGAGCCACCGGCATAGATTCAGTTCCGGAAGCAGAACCGCAAAACCCATCATTTTCTACATGCCTGCAGACATAATTCATCATATTCTTGGTGGTCCACTTGTTTGAAACATTCAGCGTTATAACAGTCTACAGTATGTTCAAGCATACAGTACTAATGATTATTATCCTACCGTATACTGCATTACTAATGATTATTATCCTACAGTATTCTACAGTACAAATGATTATTATTCTACACTATACTACAGTACTAATGATTATTATTCTACACTATACTACATTACTAATGATTATTATCCTACAGTATACTACAGTACTAATGATTATTATTCTACACTATACTACAGTACTAATAATTATTATCCTACAGTATACTACAGTACTAATGATTATTATCCTACAGTATACTACAGTACTAATGATTATTATCCTACAGTATACTACAGTACTAATGATTATTATTCTACACTATACTACAGTACTAATAATTATTATCCTACAGTATACTACAGTACTAATGATTATTATCCTACAGTATACTACAGTACTAATGATTATTATCCTACAGTATACTACAGTACTAGTGATTATTATCCTACAGTATACTACAGTACTATTGATTATTATCCTACAGTATACTACAATACTAATGATTATTATCCTACAGTATACTACAGTACTATTGATTATTATCCTACAGTATACTACAGTACTAATGATTATTATCCTACAGTATACTACAGTACTATTGATTATAATTCTACATTTTACTACATTAATTCTCGCCCCCTCACCTCCACACGGCTGCTTTTCACCTCTCTCTCATCCTCCTCTTCTCATCCTTCCTCCACAATAGTCTTCCTCTCTGGGCGGGTGGTTGCAGGTTTCGAAACAAACTTGCCGAAACATGTTTCCTGCTCGTCCGTCCATGCAGGCCCCCTGCCGCTCACCAAATCTGCCGTGCCTCAATGAAAGCAGGTGGTGCCGCCTTCCACCGAAAGAACGGGCAGGGTGTGTGGGCGTCAGGCAGGGTGCGTGGGCATCGGGCATGCAGACGACACCAATCCTGAAGTCCCTGCTGACCTCCAAAACCGTGGCAACACTCGCCAAACGTAGTAAACATTTCTGTGCATGTGAGCCATCTATCTCTCTCTCGTGTTATATACAGTCTTGTGACAAAGGAAGTACAACCCCTCCAAAGTTGCCCCATTCATTGATAAACTTAACCAAATGTAACCGTTAATACAAAAAAATCTACAGAAATTCAATTTCATTGTACGGAAAACGTTTGTACACTGCTAACTTTACCACCACATAAATTGGCTAAAATTAAGAAGAGTCAAAGATGGAGTTTTTCGGGGTGTACTGCCAGACACCATGTTTGGCAAATAAACCGAAACAGAGTAAACTCATATCAACCATAAAGCTTGGCGGTGGAGGCATTATGGTTTGGGGCTGCTTTGCTGCCTCTGGGTCTGGCCAAGTTGCCATCATTGAGTCTTGCCATAATGAAACATGAATTCCATTTTGTACAAGTACATTTTTGAGGAGAACATGAGGCCATATGTCAAAAAGCTGAAGCTGAATGAACATGGATGTTGGATGGATCATGGATATGTAGCAGTAGTGAAGACTACATGTCCAAATGTAAAGAAAAATGTATAAACCGTTTTCATATATATATATATATATATATATATATATATATATATATATATATATATATATAT
>JACXGI010011630.1:0-15335 GCA_016801175.1 Esox masquinongy | reverse complement strand
CATTATTGCTGTAATAAAGGGCTCACACAGCTCGATCACTGTACAAATAAAGGTAAAATAAAATGAAAATAAGACATGGAGATTCACACAACCAGAGTTTAAATGGAGAGAAATACAGTGGAAAATAAGATAGATGTAATAAATAAAAGTGGGAAGAAAATGTTCTAAGTAAACAGCTCTGTCATTCCCTCCCTCTCTGCCCCTGAGCTTAATAGGAAAATCATGCACAGACAGCTCACAGTAAATTACATAGTCATCTCTTCTCATTTTTCCTTTAAATCTGCTTGGTACATGGATACAATACAAAGTAGGCTACTAAGTGTGAGGAGCAAGATTAAATGTTTAAAGGGTAATCTAGACTGATAATAAAAAGTGAACTACATTCATCCATTGGGTCTTGGAGGTTAGAATCAGTAAATGCCTCCCAAGCTTAGTGTGACTGATTACTGTCTAAGAGCTTCAAAGAGGTAACAATTCTCCACCCCATCACATGTTTTTTATAAAAATGGGTGGGGAGCTTACATTGTTATTGTTTCAGCTGGTGATCCCCACTTTAAGACAGGCCACTTCCTTATTCCTTGATTTAAGTCAGAAAGGAACTGCCATGTGATCAATTACAAACAAATGCACCATTACAGCCGTGTCTCGCACTTGTTGTCATTATTCATCAAATAACTATGCACTAAATCGGATTATAAAATAAATATGCACACAACTGTTGAAAAAATAGCTGCTAAACAGAAACTAAGAACTTGAAGTTAATGACATCATTTATCTTCATCAAGGCAGAGCGTGAATAATTCATACACACTACAACTTATTTAATAGCCAAATGGCCCCGTATTCCCAATGTAGTGCACGACCTTATAAACCCTATTCCCTATGTAGTGCACTACTTTATTAATCCTTTCCCCGATGTAGTGCACTACTTTATGAACCCTATTTTCTTATGTAGTGCATTACTTTATAAACCGTATTCCCTATGTAGTGCACTATTTTATAAACCCTATTTTCTATGTGGTGCACTATTTTATAAACCCTATTCCCTATGTGGTGTACTACTTTATAAAACCTATCCCCTATGTAGTGCACTTCTTTATAAACCCTATCCCTATGTAGTGCACTACTTCATAAACCCTGTTCCCTATGTAGTGCACTACTATTGATGCATAGAGACCTTTTGGGGAAAACATGCATTAGATAGGGCTAGGCTATTCAATGCTGGTCCTGGGGGGCGCTGAATATATCTGGTCTCTATCCTCTTCTTCTGATTACGGACTGATTCGGATGCGATAAGAACAGACACAGAAGTGTTTTTGCTCTGCTAGACCAGGGTAATAGCCCTGGTACAGCCAAAGTTACCAGGCTGGTTAATATTCCAGTAATAGCCCTGGTACAGTCAAAGTCACCAGGCTGGTTATTATTCCAGTAAAAGCCCTGGTACAGTCAAGTCAACAGGCTGGTTAATATTCCAGTAATAGCCCTGGTATAGCCAAGAGTCACCAGGCTGGTTAATATTCCAGTAGTAGCCCTGGTACAGTCAAGTCACCAGGCTGGTTAATATTCCAGTAATAGCCCTGGTACAGCCAAGAGTCACCAGGCTGGTTAATATTCCAGTAATAGCCCTGGTACAGCCAAGAGTCACCAGGCTGGTTAATATTCCAGTAATAGCCCTGGTATAGCCAAGAGTCACCAGGCTGGTTAATATTCCAGTAATAGCCCTGGTACAGCCAAGAGTCATCAGGCTGGTTAATATTCCAGTAATAGCCCCGGTACAGTCAAGTCACCAGGCTGGTTAATATTCCAGCAATAGCCCTGGTACAGCCAAGTCACCAGGCTGGTTAATATTCCAGTGAATCAGATAATGTGCCATTTAGGCCAAGTACTTTCTCTCTGTCTCTCTCAAATATGTCTGCTAAAATGTCTGCTCTCTCTTCCTCTCTCTCAATCCCTGTCCCTCTTATCTACTTCCCCCCCTTCTCTCACTGCCAGTAAAAACATTTTTTTTTTAGCAGAGTTGAACTTTACAGATCAGACCACTGAGCCTGAGCAAATTACAGTCTTTAACTGAGAGCAAATGAAAGTGGCACATGTTAAATTAAAGTGGCAGTCATTATAGTTTGTAACCATTTGTGCATGTAGTATTTAATGCACTTAAAATGTGTGTGTCTGTGTGTGTGTGTACTAGTACATATCCACTAATAATACAACCATAACAAATGGACAAAGCACAACAGTTGGACTTGTTTGAACTGTCTGAAATGAAGCTATCCCAACATAAAAAGTTCAGACACCACACCACGCTTTTATTCAAACACACATTACTGACTGGCAATAAAAACGCCTCCACACAGCCAATGTAGTAAAAATGAGTCTTTAATTAGGAACAAAATCAGAGCTCAGCTCTACAGCTCCGCCCACAATGACACACCCAATGACACGGCCGGGTGGAAGTAGGCGGGTAAATAAATCAGCTAGTAAGATCACAGTCCGCTCGGCTAAAAAAAACAGGAGAGGCTAAAAACATGGAACGCAGAACCTGTGCACTGCTAGGCTTGACCCCCAGGATGACCCCAGTCCTCACCCCCCACCCAGAATCATTGTGCCCACATTGTGCCCATTAATACTCCATAGACCCATGTGCCCTCCCCACCCCCCACCTCTAATCAGGAACTAATGCCTCCCCTCATTCCCAGCCCCTTTCAACATGGGTGGCTGGAGGTAACCCACTGAAGCAGGTGTAAACTGAATTGTGAATTGCCTTTAGCATCTAGCCAATTTGACCTGGTCCATCGATCAATTGAATGCTATGTGAAGCCTTTTTTGTTAGCAGCATTGTGATTAAAGACTTTAAGAAACAATGTTAAAATGGGGAAAATGTATGGCAAATTAATCCAACCTGAAAAGTACATTCCATCCACTCTGTTTAGCCAACTGTACAGTGTGTAGCTAGTGGAAGACTGCAAAGTAAACATGATCACCTACAGTAATATGAGCAGTTGCGCCCTTCTGTTGACAGATGGACCCGGTTTGATTAACAGACCAGGTTTGATAAACGGACCTGGTTTGATTAACGGATCAGGTTTGATTAACAGACCAGGTTTGATAAACGGACCAGGTTTGATTAACGGATCAGGTTTGATTAACGGATCAGGTTTGATTAACGGACCAGGTTTGACTAACGGATCAGGTTTGATAAACGGACCAGGTTTGATAAACAGATCAGGTTTGATTAACGGACCAGGTTTGATAGTGGCTCAATGGTTGGAAATGAAACCCAAACATTATAGCTTATATCGACTTTTAGTTAGATAGTTTGATGCTTAATGGAGAGCTCTCAGGAGGAGGAGTGCCAATGGATCTAACCCTGCCAGAACCCAATCCTAGAAAACCTACTGGAACACACGAGACGTTCATACACGGGCGTACACACACACACACGCACGCACGCACGTTCACACACATTAGTCCTCTGGCAGAGAAGTGCATTGGGACTTTAAATAACTCCTTTTAACGGTTGCTCAAAATAACTATTTGAACAACCTGCCCCAAAAATAAACCCGAAAAGGTCCTTGAAAATGTTACCATTAAAAAAGGGGTTATTCGACTAAACCTTTTAAAGGGTTCTTCAAAGAGTGTAATGGGGTTCCACTGCAGTTTCAATTTGAAGAACCTATAAAATATCCCCCAGGAATGTGAGCTTTGTGTTTCTCCACTGACAGCAGTCCTTGGAGAGGTTTCAGTAGCAACCCGCCGATGTTTCCCGTCGGTGAGGTGAACCCAGCCTGGTGGATCCGGCACTAGTCCAGTGCATGAACACTGAAGGTTTCTGACTGAGCGATTGTGGGGGTAATTGGGACCGGGTGAATGTCTGATGGCTATTTTGGCTCCGATATCTGTGGTCCCCCGATACGATCAACGGAATAACACAGTCCAAGGTTACGAACCTGCCTGCCGTCAAGGTCTTTAACTAACGCTCATGTTCAGGGAGCAGGGCCCTGTGCTTAATCATTCTCCCCTTCTCTGTCTGACTCTGAGCTCCACAGAGAATACACAAAGAGTCTCTGGGCGCGTACCCACTCTATACCGACACACTAGACTGGACTGTGTCCTGGAGGGTAGTTCTCTTCTAGCCAAAGAGAGAGGGACAGCAGGAAGAGAGGCAGAGACAGGGAGGAAGAGGGGAGTTGGTGATGGATGTGGAGGATCAGAGAAATGAAGGATGAAGTGTGAACTGGAAAATTACCCCCAACAATTACTGTGTGTGCTGAAGTGCTTTTCAAAGGACAAAATGGAAAATGAGACTGACAAGGAGAAGAGACAACAAGGATTAAACAGAGAGGATGAGCAGGAGGAAGGAGGAAGAGGAGAAAGATGAGGAAGAGGGCAAGATGGTCAACGTACACCTGAACATGTTTGATACTAATACGACATGACCCTGTTTACCTGGTTCTGACTTGCATCATTTCCTGATCTTGTCTTGATTCTGTCCATTCACACTTCCGGTCACAATCTAATTAGAACCCACCTTTTATTTGCTCACACCTTCTTATATTTTTGGCACAATGAGATTTAGGAAAGATCCGGGCATTGGAGACATTTAGGCGCCAGTAGTTAACGGCCCTTTTGAAATGAATGACGTAGAGAGAGGGGGTCAGCTGAGGACCGGAGCACTGCTAATCCACCGACAGACTGCTAACACACAACTAACAAACAAACCAGCTGACCGGGCTCCGTTCTGCGTTCCTGTGCACTCTCCTGTGCCGCCAGAACCGCTGTGTCTCGACAGGAAAATAACAAACGAACAAATAAATGAGAAAACAAACGAGGAAAAGGAAGAACACACACATTGAATGCCACCGGGTGTATGAAACAACAACACAAAAACCAAGCGAGAATAGACAAAAGACCGCGGTGGCAAACCAGAGCTCTACACACAGCAGAATTTCCCAATGACTGGCTGTAAAACGGCTCTACGCCTTTTCTTTAAGGGCTCTCTATTCAATCTGTATTGCGGACGTAGTAACTGTTAACAGTGTGATTGGAATTCCAATTTCAGAGCGTCAGCGGGAACTGCTTTCGCGGTAAACGCTGCGCGCGTCGGATCAATCGGGAAATAACCTTCGATATTCGGGAGAGCAATCTTCAAACGCTTCAGCGATAGAAATGGAATAGAGCCTCTAGTCTACCAAAGAAACACTATATGCCTGGAAGCCCCCAGGCAGCTAACATCTATACAGTACTGTCATTGGTCATATATTTATAGATATTTATACACTATACAAAGTTGGCAAAAAAATAAAATAAAAAATACAGTACATAAATACTATTAAACGGCACACATCACAATGTGTTGAAAGTTAGAGCAGTGTTTGCTGAGATGTTCCCAGGAGAGGAAGAGGAGGAGGAGGAAGAGAGAGAGGCATGGTGAGAGGGTCACACCCGCTAAGAACTGTTGGGTTTAAACCCGTTTATGGAGATGATTTCATGCATAACTCTAGAACATGGAGTACAAGGTAAAGAGAATCAGAAAAGGTGTTTATCCATGGTGTGGGGGTGGGCATTTAGAGGGAAAAGACACTTCAAATCTGCGCTGTATTTATTTCATTGCCGGTGCTTGGCAGGTTGTTAATGACCAGTTTGTGTCCTATTTGTAAATGTTTGTGTGGGTGATTGTGTGAGTGTGTCCTGGCCAGAGTATCAATTTTAAAGATCATGTCTCCTTGGTTTTGGTCCAGTCTTGTCCAGACACTGCTGAAGGAGACACGCACATGAGAACAAGCACATGCAAACGCGCACACACACGCACACACACACACACACACACACACACAGAGCTACTGGCAGATACTTAGGAGCAGAGCATATGGAGAACTGGGAGGAGACGAGTGAAAAAGAGGGAAGAGACAGGAGCGAAAGAGGAGAGGGAAGGTGAGTGGAAGGGGAGATGAGGGGAAAGAGAGGAGGGGGGACTGCGTGCAGAAACAGCGTGTACTTCATCTCTGAGCAGGTTAAGGTCTTAAAATAGGACTAAAGCTACCAGACAGATGAACAGGACGGCAGCATGTGGTTTCTGAAGGGCAGGTTAGGGGCCCAGAACAACACTGGTAGACTCAGCGAGGACAGGGCTTTGATGTCACCACGATGCCTGTTGGCAGCATGGCAGGCTAGGGGCTCAGAATAGCACTATTACGCTGAGGGACAATGGGACATTATCTAAACGGGATGTGTTGAAAAGATCACAGGTTTGCAATGGAAGGGAACTGTGTGTGTGTGTGCGCGTGCGCGCGCGCGTGCGCGTGTGTGAGAAACCTTCAGTCTGGCTGTATGACACAAAAGAGAGTCAGCAGACACACAACTGGCTTTGGGAGAAGCTGTTTTTGTTCTGTGCACTTGTTAATATTTGACAATTATAACTGGCTTTGTCACGGTTATAAACTTGTTGGTGTTAATCCTGAATGCTGATTGGCTGATAGTAGTGGTGTCTGAGAGCGTATACCACGGACATCACGTCACATGACTTTCTACTGCAGTTCTAACCAGTTTACAATAGCAATAAAGCCTCTCTGTGGGGTGTGGTATACTGACTATACACCACACCCCCTTGTGCCTTGTTTAAATATACCAAGGCTATTTGAATATACCAAGGCTATTTGAATATACCATGACTATTTAAATAAACCATGACTATTTAAATATATCATGACTATTTAAATATACCATAGCTATTTAAATATACCACGACTATGCCAATAAGAATTCAATTTATAATGAGCGATGACCCAGCATGGAACCCTCACCTCAACCACCCAGACACCCGTCAAAAGGGTGCCACACGGCACAAGCTGGGGCTGAGAGAAGATTTAAGCAGGGTTACATAGGAATACATGGAAAGCAGGTGCCTTCTGAAACCCAGCCACCGTGTCAGTGTGGGGCCAATCCACTGGGACACAATAGTATTACAGTGATCCAGTAAATCCCTCAGGCAGCCAGCCAGAACATTTTCTGTGAAGCTGACAGGGTGAGATGGAGAGCCTGACTACCATGGCGAATGGGCGGGACGCGACATAGGGGAACATAAAGCTCCCTCTAATTGAACCGGGGGCGGGGGTGTGTGTTTGGGGGCTTTTAGAAATTAGAATTCCTGGAACACAGGTTTCCCCTAGTGGAACTGCTCTTCTGTGATGAGTAGTCCAGGCATCCATTGTTCATGTACCCAAAAGTCTATCTAATCTATGACATGATCCTCCCCTAAAGCAGTGATGCCGTCAGTACCACCCAGGGAGTTGTTTGCTGTGGTCATAAACCTCAAGCGGTGCTTCACATTCTATGCTATGGCTCTAAACAGCCTGACACACACTGATTAACACACTGAGCAGTCCAAATGCTTTGTCTGACTGTTTTCAACATGTCTGGTCATCCATCCAGTTTAACTAGACTCGACTGGGAGGCAGAGACTTATGGCGGTGTGTCTGCCCGTCCCACGTGCCCGTGACGTTCCTGGGGACGGCATCTCTGCAGGGGGCAGCGCAATCCCCAGGTAATATGTGTCTAACTCACCTACAAGGACAAAATATTTGTTGATGTTTGTAATTTATGGAGAGGACATAGAGGGCTTGGTGACATGTGTGCTGGTCTCTCTCGTTCACTGTCTCTCTCTCTCTCTCCTCCAGCAGAGCATACGGCAGGCGTCAACCACCCTTGTTCAAGAAGGGCAGTTGTGACCAGCTTCATCATCAACACCTCCGTCGTCATCATCGGAAATATTGTCATTGTGTCCTCTATCAGTTAAAGTGACAAAGGAAAACATTTTTCGGTGTACAACAAACAAATAGTTCATAATTTTCACCAACAGTTATTTACAGAAAAAAATATTTTTCAGAGACAAAACAGAGATTTGTTCATGTCACTTTTCGTGTAAAGAAATGAAACCATAAACACCGGAACACCCAGAGTACACAAACGTACTGTACACACACAGACAGTCAGAAGGTTAACAAAAAATATTATTACTTGTCATCATTGTTTTTCATATTCAGATAGACATCATTCAGAGTAATGCTTCACTGTGCCCTGATAGGGAGGAGTCACACCACAGCTGGTTCACACCAACCAGATGCTTAATCAATCAACAGAAGGTGTGAGCTTTAGGGGAGGCTCAGCCAATCAACAGAAGGAGTGAGATTTAGGGGAGGCACAGCCAATCAACAGAAGGAGTTAGCTCTGGGGGAGGCTGACTGAAAGAAGGACAGTACTTTGTCCAACTTGGAGAACCAGCAATGCAGGAAATGTTAAACTCGTAGTATATTTTATGTTTAAAATGGCTTCAGAAGCATTTTCCACTATGAACATTTCAGATTAGATTTTTACAAAAACTCCAAACATACCAATTTGTTTTAATGCACATATTAATTCACATTTCTTGTCACTGGTTCAAATTACGATAGGGCATCTGCACACGTAAACTAACTAAAGCTCCTGAAGTCCAGGACCAAAAAACAAGCTCCCTAGAGATTCCAGGACTACGTCCAATCTGGGTCTGGGAAACACGCCCAGATGATCCAATATAACTTTTAGCAGGGAACGCCAAGCACGTCATGAACATGTTATTCCAAATGACCAGAGTACATTGTCAGTACATCCATAACAGCATCTAGTGGAGGGAAGAAACAAGACATATTACCATACAGACACTGAGTGTCTACCTTCACAAAGCCGGATGTCAAACCGTGCGACGCTGGCCCGTCATGTCAACTAACATTTTAACTGTACAAGAGAGTGTGAGTAAAGTAGGGAAAGGATGAAGAACAGACAGAAGATGGACAGAGGAAGAAGATGAATTGAAGTAGAGGAGGTAGTGAGAGTCCCAGGGCACCTTCTGCACTTTAGATTGTGCACTACTTCTGATGGAGTCTTTTGGCTGCATGCAGGGACCAGGGCCCATGAGTGCAGTAGACAGGGTGCAGTGGGAATAGGGTGCAGTGGGAATAGAATGCAGTGGGAATAGGGTGCAGTGGGAATAGAATGCAGTGGGAATAGGGTGCAATGGGATAGAGTGCAGTGGGGATAGGGTGAGACATAGACCTGCCGGGGTTTACTGTCCCTCTTGCTGGTTTTCTCTGAGATGTTATGACCGCAGAAGGCCTGGGCTGATCACGAGGTCAAAATGGCAGCTCCATAGCCGGCCAGACTTGTCCACATGCGCGAACGGGGAGGGACACCGCGCCCATGGCGATCCACACCACAACTACCTCAACACACCTTAACTACCGTCGGCTGACAAGGTGAAAAACACGTGGATGTGCCCTCGAGCAAGGCACTTAACCCTAATTGCCCCCGTTAGCTGTTGCGGATCAGAGCGCCAGTTAATGGCTCTAATGTGAATGACTCCAGTGTAAATGTAAAATTGGAAGCGGCTCTACACATGATCCATGTTATTTTGACTGAGAGTCAATTCTGAAACCATCTCTGCATACAATACAAAATAAACACGTTGACTACACAGCTGGTATTGTCCTACAGAAAATAACAACCCCTAACCGCCAACTCTAAGATGCATTATTATTTTTTAGCTGAGTCAGATCTATGAATCCTGCGTTGCTGTGACTTCAGGGCCTGTAGACAGAAAGGATCATGGGAGGTTAGGAAGGGCAGTGGAGGCAGAGGAGGAGAGGGAGGGATTTGCTCCTTTCTGACAGCAAAATGGGAGCATAACGTGCTGTGAAACCCTGGGCACAAATCTGTCAAAACATGGTTCCTCTGTTCCTCCGCGGGAGAACTGTTCTGAAGGGTGCTGGAATGGCTCATGATGGTACCACCCATCCCACTCCCATCTCACGCAACCAGGGGACGAGAGGGATGGTTGGCGGGAGGACGAGAGGAGAGGGAGAGGAGTAGGAGGAAAGAAAGGAGGAAAAGAAACGGGCGGAGAGAAAGGCGTTGGATAAAGGTGAAGATAAAGGTGTGAAAGAGAAAAGAGGGAGGAGAAGGAGAGGAAAAGGAGCATCACAAGAACCCATTTCCATACAGTTACGCATAAACTACACACCAACCATGAGCCTGACCAAAGCCCTCCTACAAATCTCTGTACGTGTTCTCGTCTAATTTCCTGTCAAAGTCACCTACATTCAAACACAGAGAGCCCCGTGGCATTACCACGGAACGTGGCAAAAACAATTACGCTGCACAGGGTGGACCCAGAGCTAAGTGTTCTGAGCAACCCGGTCGATGAGGACAGGATGCAGGAAAACCACAGCATTAGCAGAATAATAAAAAAATGCCTCCACTCTCTTTCAGGACATTACGAAATAAGTGCTTCTGCTGTCGCTCGTCTTCCAAGCTAGGCTCATATTAACCGACAGACAAATGCACGTCTCAATCTATAAATCACAACTCCCTCCACAGAGGTTAAAACCCTATCAATGACTAACTGTGTATTGGTATGACTCATCTAAAAGCTATCCCACTGGGGGAAAGAAACGGTTGTTCTTCCGTCATTTCACTGGAAACAAATGTCATGGCGCTGAAACAACAAGGAAAACAGATCGGATGTAAGGGATAATGAAAGGGATAATGTAAGGGATACTCCCCTTTTTCCCGCAGAACTGGCAACCTAAATTGAAAGAACTTTGTTTGTTTTATTTATTTATTACGCACGTCACTTCCGTTAGTTGACAACTCAACCAAATGCAAAGGTCGACGTCGGTCTTACGCCAGAGTCCAGGAGGACGTCTCTCAAGCGGTTCCTCCAGGGTGGTTTATAGGACAAGGCCAGCGCAGGTAGCCACAGGACTCCAGACGGAGCCGTCGATCAGTGCCACAGTCAGTCAAGCTCGTGTCACAAGGGTGAACGGGGTGACGCTTGGATGACACCATCCATCGCGTGTCCTCATGTCTAACTCTCCGGGAGCAGCGCAGCGGTGAACAGGTGCTTACTATTAATAGATCATTACCGTCACAACACGATACCCTAAAAAGTCACAAAAGTCAATGGTCTTAGCTTAAATCTGAGGATTTAAAGGGCCGGTGGAACTCTTTTTTTTCACGAAACAATTTAACAAGGCAGTGCGCTCAAAGACAAAACGTTTTAGACATGATCGGGTTGACTACAATTCCAAAAATAGTTGTTTTTGAGAAGGTTGGAAAAATTCATTTTTCAAGCCTCTGTTGATAGGAGGAAGATGGAAGGAGATAGAGGAGTAAATGTAAAGATATGATTACAGAGCCTGCCGATTATTATTCCAAACAATGTTTTTGAGATAAAATACAAAAATGAGGCAAGCAATGAGAATCTTATCGAATATTTTATCTAATAGGGTACTACTCATTATTAAAGATTGGAGAGGAAGGAGAAGAAAGTGAGAAGGAAAAATTAAGGGAGTAAAACGAGTGAAGCGAGGAGAGTGTAGAAGAGTAAGATGGAAAGGTAAAGAGGAGGAAAGGAAGAAAGAGAAGGAAGACGAGTGAAGACGAAAGATTGGAGGAGAAGAAAAAGTCTATTTTCTCTGTTTTTCAATTTTGCTCATGTTCTCTCCTGGTCTTATTCTACCCAGACAACCAGGGCCACTGAATGGCCGTTCAGATTGGACAATCCTGTCGTCTGTAGTGTTTCTGTAATATAGTTGTTTTCTCTGTCTATCACAGTGCGCCTGTTAGACTAAATACATAAAACTGGAATTGTTCCCTTTTTTATTTAATAGACAATAACATTGGATTCTTTAATGATATAGAAATGTCCCCGGTTTCCATTTCAGAAATCCGGTCACCTTATCTTAGTAGCGTAATGAATACCACTGTCAGATTGCAGAAGAATGTTGTAAGCACTACACTACACCAAGAATGATCATAATGACTGCAAGTGCTGAACTTTTATGACAGTTTTAAGACCTGAGCTTTGGTGCAGGAAGCCTAAAATGTCCACACATGTGGACACCGAGCCTCAGGAGGTTAAATACGCTACCTTCATCATAAGGGTTCCTGAGATCACTGCCTGTAGTATGTCTTCGCCGGTTGTGGGCTTTTACCAAAATGTGTCTGAATTCACTACTGGAGATGTAAATGAACAGAACTGGCTGTGTTCAAAGTCGTAAGTCCATAAAGTATTTGCTTGCAAGTTGGCTAAAATGTCTAATTAAAAGTGCACACCATTTGGTTTAATTTGAAGTTATTAATTTGCAGATCTGTCTGCATTGGCTGGCTGGGTTCTCCATTTGATGTCACACAACATTTCGGCATGAGAGTCTTTGTAATTCTGATTGATTTGATTGAAGAAGTGAAAAATGGAAATGCTACCTGACCTTTAAATATAAATTCTGCCAAACATGCTCCTCGATCTGATTTTTAAAGAGGTACGATTACAATACTACTTGGGGACAGATGGCGGGAAGAGGTTTCACCAGGGAGCTTGTCAGGCACTCTGTCATCGTCTCCAGGCTACAAAGAAACCCTGCTGGCTTCCCTGACAACACCTTGCAACGTTTTAACAACCACCAACATCAGCTGACTTCCCTGACAACGCTGGCTCCTCCTTGCGGATCTACTTCCTCCTGACGACCACACAGCTAGGCCCCCACAGCTGGGACATGTCACAGTGGCACCATCGCCTGTCCTGTTAGATGTTTTCAGTGGTTGGCCGATTTGCCAGGTGTCCCAACACACATTTACATATTCTTCCTGCATGGGGTCCTCCCTAAACGGGAAGCCTGGCTTTTGGTTTAGACTACGTCCTAAAAGACACCCTGTTCATGGTGCCCTTATGTCCTCCGTTCAAAAGCAGAGAACTATGTAGCAGGTACCATTTAGGACACAGACTTCTGCTCACAGGTCAGACCTAGCCTCCCCATTATCCTGCTCACAGACCAGACCTAGCCTCCCCATTATCCTGCTTCACAGACCAGACCTAGCCTCCCCATTATCCTGCTCACAGACCAGACGTAAACTCCCCATTATCCTGCTCACAGACCAGACGTAATCTCCCCATTATCCTGCTCACAGACCAGACGTAAACTCCCCATTATCCTGCTCACAGACCAGACGTAAACTCCCCATTATCCTGCTCACAGACCAGACGTAAACTCCCCATTATCCTGCTCACAGACCAGACGTAAACTCCCCATTATCCTGCTCACAGACCAGACGTAAACTCCCCATTATCCTGCTCACAGACCAGACCTAGCCTCCCCATTATCCTCCTCACAGACCAGACCTAGCCTCCCCATTTCCTGCTCACGCCTTCACACTCCTCCCTTGAATCAGCATCTCCAGCATTACCTTCATTAGCATTATCTCTCATCAATGTCAATACAACTATTATTGTTGTCATTATTATTGTCATTATTACATTTTTCTAAAAGTGCAGATAGAATTCCCCCGTGCCCTCGCTGGAAGGAGGGGCTAAAAAAAGAAAGGGGGAGGGGAAACAATGGCAGTTAGAGAGAGAGAGGGGGAAGGGAGGAGCGGTGGATAAAGACAGAGAAAAAAGAAGAAGATACAGTAACCTATGGAGGACGTTTAAATGGTGTGCTCCTTCAGTTAACACACTCACACCATATATCATACACACACACACACACACCATGCATCACACACTCACACCATACATCATACACACACACACACACATACCATATATCACACACACACACACACACACACACACACACACACACACCATGCATCACACACTCACACCATACATCATACACACACACACACACACACACACCATACATCACACACACATACCATATATCACACACACATGTACACACACCATACATCACACACATACCATATATCACACACATACACTACAGGGCTCATTAAAACTAGGTTTTTGCTTCTTCTATATCTCATTCCTAATGTTGGAAGAACATTTTGATTGATTTTCTTCAGTCGTTAAAATTGCATGAAAAATGACATCATAGTATATTTTGTTGTGTTTTCTTGTTGTTGTTGTTTATCGTCTTCTTTTTTCTCTCTCCGTCCGCTGACAGGGGTTTTTCCCGTATCAGGAGTACCAGGAAGAAACGTTCCACATTTGGAAGTTTATTGTGTTTTCCTTCCTACATCCCAGTTCAGTTCAAAGTTCATTTCTAAATAATCTCTACATTGGTTGGACCTTACAGAACAACACCCACAGTAAGGACAACAGAGGCTCCAGAAAGACAGACAACAGAGGCTCCAGAAAGACAACAGGGTCTCGAGAAAGAGACACAAATATTGTGCCAGAGAGAGAGAAAGAGAGAGAGAACAGAATAAAGTGTTCCATTTCCTGTCCAGTGATCATCAGTTACAGTATTCCACAAACTGTATTAATTGGTTTCTTTGACTGTACAATTCACCAGAACATTTAACCACTTTCCGGACATTTAACAAAGGGAGAAGACGAGAAAAGACATAGAAAGGGAGAGTGAGAGAGCGAGAGAGAGAGCGAGAGAGAGCGAGAGAGAGAGATGACTGGGACAGATCCACCAGATAACGACATGCTCCGGAAGAGGTGAGAACGGTGGAGACACATAGCGGGCTCCTCCCACTTCTCTCTGGGGACTCCTCCCACTTCTCTCAGGCTGACTTTACACTCAGAGACTTGGTTTCACCTGGAATATTAGTTGTACACAGGCATTGTATGTTTTCTACTTTAAGATTATTTTCTGTGATTCCATGGGACATTGTAGTGTCCAGAACGGCACCTTCCCAACACAGACAATAGACTGGTAGGAGCTGCAGAGCTACGACCAGGGAGGAGAGAGTCTCACCCACACGGGTTAGAGACAGACAGACAGACAGGCAGGCAGACAGACAGACACATAGACAGACAGACAGAAACAGGGGGACCATTGGCAGAGTGGCCGCGGGAGACAATAGAAAAAAAAGGCAAAACCAAGAGAAGAACGTTAACAGCATAGAACAGATATTAGAAAGAGATAGAGAGAAGAGAGGAGTTTAAAGGTAAAGAGAGCGGATGGCTAATTGTACCCGTGTTTCGCAGCCTGGCAGCTATCAGTCTTGTGCATAAGAACAGGGGTCGAACGTTAGAGGTAGGGGGAGGAGCTTGATGTTGAAACTCGGGGAGGGGCAGGGCCGGGAATAGGGGTGGGCAGGGCGATCAGGCCTTGAGGGCGTGCCATTGGGCCACATTTGTACGCGGCCGGCCCATCATGTCTTTCCAGTGTTTCACCTCCGCTGGGCCACTCTTCCATGATAGGTAAATCTGAGAGAGAGAGGGAGAGAGAAGGAGAGAGAGAGAGAGAGGGAGAGGGAGAGAGGGAGAGAGAGAGAGAGAGGGAGAGAGAGGGAGAGAGAGAGAGGGAGAAAGAGGGAGAGAGAGAAAGAGA
>JACXGI010011629.1:0-24566 GCA_016801175.1 Esox masquinongy | reverse complement strand
CTTCTTTGCAAAAGCGCTCCAAATCTGTCAGATTGCAAGGACATCTCCTGTGCACAGCCCTCTTCAGATCACCCCACAGATGTTCAATTGGATTCAGGTCTGGGCTCTGGCTGGGCCATTCCAAAACGTTAATCTTCTTCTGGTGAAGCCATGCTTTTGTGGATTTGGATGTGTGCTTTGGGTCGTTGTCGTGCTGAAATGTGAACTTCATCTTCAGCTTTCTAACAGACACCTGAAGGTTTTGGGCCAAAATTGCCTGGTATTTGGAACTGTTCATAATTCCCTCCACCCTGACTAAGGCCCTGGTTCCAGCTGAAGAATAACAGCCCCAAAGCATGATGCTGCCACCACCATGCTTCACTGTGGGTATGGTGTTCTTTGGGAGATGTGCAGTGTTGTTTTTGAGCCAAACATACCTTTTGGAATTATGGCCAAAAAGTTCAACCTTGGTTTCATCAGACCATAACACATTTTCCCACGTGCTTTTGGGAGACTTGATGTTTGTTTTTGCAAACTTCAGCCGGGCTTGGATGTTTTTCTTTGTAAGAAAAGGCTTCTGTCTTGCCACCCTACCCCAATAGCCCATTCACATGAAGAATACGGGAGATTGTTGTCACATGTAGCGCACAGCCAGTACTTGCCAGAAATTCCTGCAGTTCCTTTAATGTTGCTGTTGGCCTCTTGGAAGCCTCCCTGACCAGTTTTCTTCTCGTCTTTTCATCAATTTTGGAGGGACGTCCAGTTCTTGGTAATGTCTCTGCTGTGCCATATTTTCTCCACTTGATGATGACTGTCTTCACTATGTTCCATGGTATATCTAACACTTTGGAAATTCTTTTGTACCCTTCTCCTGATTGATATCTTTCAACAATGAGATCCCTCTGATGCTTTGGAAGCTTTCTGCGGACCATGGCTTTTGCTCTGAGATGCAACTAAGAAAATGTCAGGACAATCCTACTAGAACAGCTGAACTTTATTTGTGATTAATCAGAGTCCCTTTAAATGATGGCAGGTGTGTAATGACTTCTATTTAACATGAGTTTGAATATGATTGGTTAATTCTGAACACAGCCACATCCCCAGTTATAAGAGGGTGTGCACACTTATGCAACCAGGTTATTGTAAGGTTTTTATGTTTCATTTTTCCCCCTCAAAGACTTCAGTTTGTTTTTCAATTGAATTGTTCACATTATAGGTCACATTAAAAGTGGAAAAAGTTCTGACATGATTTATCTTTGTCTCATTCTTTTACATCACAAAAACCTGGCATTTTAACAGGGGTGTGTAGACTTTTTATATCCACTGTAGACAACACCAAACATATATCCGCAGAGTATTTGTTACACACCACGACATCATTATCGCTTTCAATGATCAAGGATGTTTCCAAATTCTTATGACCAAACAACACAGAAACAGCTTTTCTAACGTAAAAACTCATGGCCGCTTTGGCATTAGCACTTTGAGTAAAGAAATTATAAAAACTAAAAAAATTAAAATGACAGCATTCCCTTTTTCTGGTTTCTTACAGTATTAATTCGAACATCCAAGGGAATGCAGAAACACAATTTTATCAGGTACATTTTTTGATATTTATGGTTGAATGACAGATAAGGATTTCAAATTGAAAAAAAAAGTATCTAAATATCCAAATTTAAGGACTTTCTATAATTATTAGAGTGTTTTCCATGTAGTGCAATGACATGTACAAATTTTTAGAATGTAATTAACCATTTTCTGGTGAATCACATTTTTCTCCATGAAAATGTCATTCCTTGGTTACTGTAATGAATTTTGAAATGAACTGCATTTATACCACTGTTGGCATATACAAATGTATTGATATCTATAATTGGAGCACAACAAACAATTAGTGCTCAGAAAACTACATTTTAATCGCAATTAATTTAATCATATAGCTCATTTGGATGTTGAAATTCAAAACCAAATCGTAAAAAAATCATAAAAACTTTTTGCAGTGAAGTAAATAAGACTATTGTTGTATCCTTAACTCAACAAATAATGGAATTGTGTATTCTAACACAAAAATATGGGTTAAATTACGTGTCAAACTGAATGACATACTGTTAGACGGAAGGACATTCTGCAAAAAATTTCCGGATTACAATAAAAACCATGCTCAGTATAAATTTTCTTTCCAACACTCAAACTTGAAACAAAGTAAGAGACACTGACAAGTTATTAATGATTTAAAAACTTTTTAAATCAAAAAACTTTCATTAAAATTGATCAATTCAGCCAACACTTAAATGCAACAGTATTTTGTTTTGTGAATAATTATTTAGCTTAATAGATTTGTAGAATATTAATCCGAGGGTAAAATAAGTAGAGAAAATTCAAAGAGAGACGATATGATGTGTGCGCGTCTTTCTCTCCTAATATAAAAACAGTAATGTGTCACCTAATACGTTTGTTGAATTGGTAATTGGTTTTACATTTTAGATTTACATTTGATGAATTAGCCTACACAAGAATGCTGAATCTCCTATTGAATAACTGTGTGATACATAAGTTCAGTTGTCAAGTAGCCTATATTGTTTGTATTATGTTTCAATAATAGCCTATAATAATAGCCATTTGTAAATTCATTAAAATTCAACCAAGTCTCTAACATTCATCTGGGAGTATCGGGCTTTCATCCACTGATGTCATGCATTCAGTGAGGGGTGATTAGCGTCTGGGTACCAACACTAAATGCCGTGGGCTATTGGCAATTAAGTTGGAAAACAAGGTGAAAAAAACAGGTAAAAATTTCTAAATAGTTTTCCAATTGTGGGTTTAAAATTCTGACAACGGAACAATGTAATATACACCTATTTAGGAAACGTGAATAGAAACCTGGCAACTTAAAGCAAACGTAATCAATGAAAGACACAGGTACGGGCAAGGGGTGTTGCTGCCATTGTTCCCATGCCGGTGATTAATACACCGGCAAGGTGGAGCGCAGCAGAGATGTTGGCAATGCCACACCCCGGGACACTGGTGTGACAGTACCCCCCATCTAGGCGAGGCTCCAGATGTCGCCACTCTTTGGTGTACCGGGTGACCCGGGAATGGGGCCTGGGCCGATCCAGATGACGACCGTGAAAATCTCTCATCAGGTCCAGATCAAGGATGTCAACCACCCGGACCCAACTGCTCTCCTCCGCCGCTGCCTGGAGTCCAGAATAGATCCCACCACATACGGTGGACCCCCCTGCACCTCTCTTGGTGCCGGAGGAGCAGAATCCCCCAATGGACCAGCAACCACTGGCCTGAGGAGAGAGATGAGAAAAGGTGGTGAGAGCCTGTTGTAAGGAGGTAAGAGCTTTAAGGTAACTGACATGTCATTTACCTTCCGGAGGACCTTGAATGGCCCCACATACCAGGGTGCCTACTTACGAAAGGGCAGACGGAGAGGAAGGTCAGCCACAATCAGCAGTAGTCCGTTGGGTCAGGGTAGATCAGTAGCAGGGCTGACATGAAGTTTCTCTTCAGACTCTGGAACGTCCCCTCTGCGTCCGGGGTCCAGCGGCGACTGTGTGGGTTGCCTTGCAACAACAACTTGTGTGGAGCCTTGATGGTGCTGTAACCTTGAAGAAACCAGCAGTAAAAGTTGGCGAATCCAAGGAACATCTGGAGCTCTTTGATGGTCTTCAGGACTGGCCATGACCTTACAGCATCCACCTTGAGCTCTTCCATCTTGGATCCCTGCAGAGAGATGTTGTAGCCTAAGAAGGACATGGTGGACTGAGGGAAATGGCAGTTCTCCACTTTCACGTACAGACAGTGGCACTGCAGACATCTCAGGACAGCACGAACATGGGCCACATGCTCCGGGTATGTCGGGGAGTAGACGAGGATGTCGTCGATTTAAATGATGACATGCCTCCACGACATATCCCGGAACACCTCATCAAGAAAGGACTGGAAGATGGCAGGAGCATTGCATAGGCCATATGGCATCACCAAATATTCGTACTGGCTCGACGTCCTGCTTCCACTAATTTTCTTCTTGGATGCGTATGAAGTTGTATGCGCTCCGGAGGTCCAGTTTGGTGAAGAAGCACGCCCCCCGAAACCTGCTCGATTGCTGATGGGACGAGGGGCATCGGGTACTGGAACTTCACCATCACGTTGTTTAACCCTCGATAGACGATACAGGGGCAGAGCCCCCCGTCCTTCTTGGTGACGAAGAAGAAGCTGGCTGACGCTGGAGATTTGGATCGACGGATGTGTCCCTGCTCTAGCGCCTCTGTGTTGTACTTCTCCGTTGCCGCCGTCTCTGCCACCGAAAGCAAATAGATCTTGTTCTTGGGGGGCGTGGCTTCCAGGATCAGGTCGAAGGCACAGTCCCAGGACCGATGGGGAGGGAGGCACTTCGCACGATATATGGAAAAGTACTCTTTCATGGTGATGTACTCACAAGGAATGTTGGGCTAGAAGGCGCTCTCTGGGCTCTCCATCGACAGTATTAAGCCAGGTCTTCTGACATTTTGGTGACCATCCCTGGATCTCCCTCTTGCTCCAGGAGATGGTGGGATTGTGTTTTTGTAGCCATGGGAGACCTAGGATGATTGGATGGACAATGTCAATACCATGAGCTCTAGTCTCCCTCGATGGAAGCTGTTAATTGTGAGGATGAAAGGATAGAACCAGTTCCCACGGGTCGACCATCCAGAGCCTTTTTGGGAAGCGAGGACCTCAGCCTGTGTAAAGGCAACTGCAGAGTCGACACTAAGGACTGGTCGATGAAACTCCCGGCAGATCCGGAATTGATCAGTGCTGTGGAAACATGGGGGTGAACACTGTCAGACAACACAACCCAACAACAGAAAGGGTCAGTGATGCACAGAGCATCTACCATGCCCAATTGCACAGTCTGCGTACTCACCCCCTTTCTGCTCCCCTGATGGTCCACAGGACACTCCTTCCGGAAGTGCCCCCTTTCCCCGCAGAATAGACACAGCCCGTCGATTCCGGCGGTCTCTCTCCTCTGCCGAGTCTCATTAGTTCCTGCTCCATCGCCTCGGGCCCCACCTTATCCCTCCGCACATACCAGTTTAACTTACTCAAACGTTCTGAGGGCAGAAAGAAATTGACTGGTTCAGGCAAACACCTAATTGAAATGGAGAGGAGGCGGTGCTCTTGGACATTTCAAGCTGGATCAAAAAAGCAAGTGAATGTTATCTCGAATGTTAGCGTAATCAAGTCATTTAGCACATACTTCATTGTAACATAACAGGCAAACTTACTCCTTCACAGACATTAGCAGAATTACACGCTTCTTGATGTAATTTGAAGTGTTCATGAACACCGCCTCCTC
Organism: Esox masquinongy; assembly: GCA_016801175.1. Classification (NCBI taxonomy): domain Eukaryota; kingdom Metazoa; phylum Chordata; class Actinopteri; order Esociformes; family Esocidae; genus Esox; species Esox masquinongy. Next base: position 19,240 of record JACXGI010011629.1, on the reverse strand, counting down.
TCCATTTTGATTGGATGTTTGCCTATACCAATCAATTACTTTCTGCCCTCAGAACATGTTTAAGTAAAACTGGTATGTGCCCTCCCTTCGGAGAGGAAAGAAGCGGCTGCGCCCCAACCTGTCACACTCGCGGAGCTGCCAGTCAGTGGCTATAGCTCGGTCAATTAATGCGTCCAGCGACATGGCTTCGCTCACACAAGCCAGCTCCATTTGAACCTCAGTCCGTATCTCCTGACACAAAGTGATTCGAAGGGCCGGCTCGTTCTAGCTACTGGGCACAGCCACCGTCCAAAATGACAAGACATACTCTGCGGCGGAGTTCTTACTAAAAAAAACATACCAAAATAACTCAAGTCAATAAACATGGAAATTTGTAAAATATGTTTACTATTCCTATGAATACATTCCTATGATATTAAACAGAGTGAGGGAAAACAACATTTTCCCGTCAGAAACTTTCTAAGACCAATATTATCTGCTAGGCTAGTGAGTGTTGTCATTGCTAACCAGCACTTGGTTAATAGCATAAAGGTTTGAGCTACTCTACAGTAACTCTTAATCCAATGCTTTGCAGAGAAATAACATTTTAGTCACACTCAATATCACACATTTCAACATGTTGCCTTTCAACTAGTGGCCAGTGATAGACACTACAACTTGTTCTCCCTCTTCCAAGGCAATTCAAAAACATCATTTATGGCACATTTTTCATACACAGTGGCAATCCAAGGTGCTTTACAACTTTAGATTACAAGAAGTTCATGAAAGTGAGGCAATTGATATATCAATAGACTTAGACAATTGATTTTTAAGAACAATTAATACACTAATAGAGATGTAGTTAAAAACCAAATGTAAAATATTTTACATTTTAAAAGGACTCAAATACTAAAAGCGTCCATGAATAGTGTGGTTTTGAGTCCTGATTCAAACGTTTTTGTGGGTTAGGCTACTTTTAAGAAAGACAGGGAGTCTGATCCAGAGATGCGCAGCATGGGTTGCTTCACATAGTTTAGCCCAGACACTCCCCAAGTTTAGCCCTAAGCAGCATTGCCTTGTATTAAATTCTGTGGCTGACAGGAACCCAGTGTAGTTACTTAAGAATCGGGGAGATGTGGTCTGACCTTTTGGTCCCTGTAAGATCTCTAGCAACTGCATTTTGAACGAGCTGAAGCTTTTTGATGTTTTTTTTGGGGAGCCCTGTCAAAAGACCATTGCCGTAGTCAACCTGCTAGAAATGAAAGCTTTTGTGTGGCTATTTAGGTGAACTATAATGCCAAGAGGGGCACAGAGGTCATAGAGGTCTTATTTATTATTTGGGAAGCTTCATTTAGCTTAATTGTTAAAATTGTAACTGTACAGATGAAGACATCCATTTTGGTTGGTTATTAAATAATGCACCATATTATTAAATTTTCATCAATAAAAAGTCCAACGCCCACATTTTGTAATAATCACTGCATTATGTAATAATTTATTACAAAATGTGGGGACATTTATTATATATTGCGTTCAAGCTATTTATTACAAAATGCGGCTGATTATTACAAAATGTGGGTGTTACTACATAATGAAATTAACATTTAATATATTTTGTCATGTTATTACACAATGCGGTGTTATTGCATAATGTGTTGTTACAGGGTTATTAAAGCAGGAAACTTCAAAGACATGCTCATGAGCAAGGATGAAATAACCATGTCAGAACTCAAGGGGTTTCTGCAATCATACCTTAGTGGCAAAAACAGTACAGAAATCTTTCGAGAGCTCATGCGTGCAAAGCAGAGTGAACAGGAAGCGCTCCAATAGTTCCTCTATCGGGTGATTGGTCTAAAGCAGAAGATCCTGTTCCTGTCCAAACAGATTAGCACTGATATAATGTATGACACCAAAACTGTCCAAGATGTGTTCTTACATACTATCCATCAGGGACTCAATCACAGACACACAAACATGTGCGTAGAGTTGAGACACATCCTCTCTGATAATCAGGTGACGGATGAGATGATCCTGAGACATATCATGAAGATTAATAGTGATGAAAGACAGCGAAAAACATGCAAATACAGCACAGCTCGAGAACAAACAATGTGATGACCCTGGTACTCAAGAAGTGGTGAAAGATGGAAGGAACAACTGGATTATCCAACAGCTTAGTGTACAGGTAGAAGCATTAACGATCATGATCGCCTTACTAACACAAAATAAACAGGCAGAACCTAAAGCTCAGTGTCCGGTAGGCCAACAGCCATTTCCCAGGCAAGAAAGACAATATGGTTGCCCTGCGTGTGTGGAATAAGGTGAACCCAACTATACCCATTGCATCATGTGCGGGGAAGAAGGTCATAGAACAGTGCGGTGTTTAAAGAGGGCCAAACACTTGGGAAATGGGAGCCGGTTACTGCGGAGGGATTTCCAGTGACCGTGCCTCAACCACAGTCCCAATCTGACAGTCGTCAAACTGCAAGCTCTCCAAGAGTAAACCATACAGCTTGGTCAAGGTGGAGAGATGAGCCTGCTGTCACATTTCAGACTAAAGGCTGATCTAAAATGAAACATGACAAAATAGCGCAGCCTGTAGGAAAGACGTGTTTAATGAACTGCTCCATGAATGGCTATGCAACTAGTGTCTTGCTTGAGACAGGGGTGCAGTTGAGCATGCTGGACCATGTGTGGAAGGAGAAATACCTCCACGCCATCAAGTTAAATCCCTTGTTGAACTGGTTGGAGCCAATGAAGATCTTAATGTCTTCACTGTCAAAGGGGACACAATACCCTCTGATGGGTGTGTAGAAGTCACTGTTAACCTTTCAAACAACACAAACCTTGACCACTCCATCCACGTTCCATTCTTAGTGAGTCAGATGTCACTTGAGAGGCCACTGCCTGGGTTTAATGTGGTTGAAGATCTCATAAAAGAAACAAAAGCCTTAGCGGGGCTACGGCTCTCCTTAGCGGGGGCTACGGCCATCCCCGGTGAACAAGCAACTGCACTAGTCAACTTTGTACAGATCCAGAGCATAAGCAGAGACCATGCCCCTATGAGAGTGGGGCCCCAGAACATCACCATACCACCGGGTCAAGTAGCAAATGTAAAGTGCAGAGTTCCACTGAATTTTGATCTGACCTGCCCAGTGATGTTGTTTGAACCAGTTGGCAAATACCACTAGGAGGAGCTGCAACTGTGACGGGGTAAAGGGTGCGTATTTCTTCTGCCACGAGAGAGGAAGAATCACCTGACAAGAAAACACAAACTTATCTTCTGTGTCTTTTTCTCCTTGTGAAAAACAGGTTAGTAATACACATAAGCATTACATTTAATTTTGAATTATTAGGAAATATGTTTCTCTCGCAGTTGTTTTACTGTGGTGTCTAAGTTTTGGGGATAAATGTGTTTCTTTCCGAAGTTACTAATGGTTAACTAAGGTTAGCGATATTCCAATTGGAAACTAATGGTCAAATGCGCTAAGCAATTAGCCAATTTAATTTGGCTTCTAAAGCATTATTTTTTACATAAAGCTGCTTTGTTTTTTTACTTGCTAAAACAATATGGTGTTGGTGTAAAAGTGTTTATGTTAAATGAAACATGTTAATAGACTACCATTATGTCTAGTGGTCAGATTAGCTGGATATTTTTGTTCCTAGTTGAGAACTGGCACCCTCACATTTGAATCGCCTTAGAATTTAAGTATAATGAAACAATGTACTGTTTAAAATAGAGAACATTATGGTGGATAAACCTGTCCATGGTTTTGTACGGTATAAATGCTAGTTACAAATTGAATGTAATTCGGGCTATTGTGTATTGTCAACTGTACAATGAGTGTTGATGTTTGAACATGAAATGGAAATGTGGAACCAATATTTTATTAGATGAGAGAGGAAGAATCGCCTGACACGAAAACACAATGTAAGGATACCAAACAGAGGCAGGTGTTGTGGTTACAGTTGCAGTGTGCGCCACTTTTATTGATAACAGCGGACAGCTGAAGCGTGGTCAGAAGTACAGGCTGGGGTCATACACGGGAAGGCAGATACAGACTGAGGTACAAAAGGGCTCGGCAGGTCTCCAAATCTCAGGCAGGCAGAAGGTCAAAGCACAGTAGTCCAAAAGACAGGCAAAAGTACAGATAGGGGCTAGACTGGGATTCGCAGTCAAAGGTAGATCAGGCAGAAACTGGTCGGTACACAAAAATCCAAAAACTGTAGTAAATCCGGAAAAGGCTTAGTAAAGTCGCAGCGAACAAACAAGCAGTACCTCACAATCGGAAAGCTGGGAGTGAATGAACTAAATAGTGGGAGAAAACAAAGGAACAGGTAAGTGACAGGTGATCAGTATTCAGGTGAGTGTGAGACTGGAAGAGTGGTGCATTCAGGTGGAGTGGAAGGTTGAGGTCTGGGAGGTGCGCTGTTTCCCGTTGATGAGAGACGTGAACGGGGCACAGACCTTACACACAAACTAATCTCCTATGTCTTTTTCTCCTTGTGAAAAACAGGGACTCTGTTTCCTGTGGCAGGATTCCACATTTGGGACCTATTATACTTCCACAAACTATTTCTCAAATGGGTGTAGACATATTGAAATCTGACATTTCAGTTGTGCATTTTTTTATATACTTAAATTGTACAATGAAGTCAATAAAATAATCCCCTCATAAATTTGGGGATTATGGTGTAGATGCGGAAACAGCCCTAATTTTAAAACTGCACTAGGTTGGATTTTCTCAGTAAAAAAATAATTACAGCATTTTGCAATTACTCACCGATCAGAAAGCGGTTCCGCACAAAATGTATTATGGCATGAAGAGATGTCAGCTTGTGTGGAACAGAGATAAAAAGGATATATTCAACTATCATTAACAAAAAAGTAGATCTGAACAGGCCATAAAAAAAATTATCATGTCTAAAATGTAATGATAAACACATAGTAAGATTGTTCCCAGTAAGTGCACAACAATTTCAACCAGTGCATATGGCTGTCATCCCTAATTATTTTCAGTGAAAATAATTGAATACTAATACAATTATATAAATATAACGTGAAATGTCTGATAAAGGTAAATGTTTTTTAACAAGTACTACAGAAGTAAAAATAACTTTGACTTGGTGTAAACAGGGCAAAATAGATTTGTTCTATCATATATATTTATTTAATCAGTACATCCTATTATTTGTTTATATCCATGTCATGTTAATATTGATTCATAATTTAAACCCCAGTGGTAAATAGTGATATTCAAAAAAATAAACAAAAATGATAGGACATATATAGCTCATAGCTTCCCATGCATTGCCTTCTTTTTGTCACTAATACTAAAACTGAAGTAAGATAAAAATTATAGAATTTTTTCTACAAAGCTGAAAAGAAATTAAAACTACTAATTACAACAGAACCTACATGAAATTTAAAATGCAAATGAAAGAATATGAAAACCACAAACAAATATCAAATTACAAAACTATGATAACCATGACCCATACATCCATGCATGTGTGACTACATTTGTGCATAATTAATACTGCCTTTGAAGCTGTTTTCATACATTGTATGGACAATTCATAAATCCTATTGTCTCCAATCCACATTCCAGTTATGAATTCATTAACGCATGAGAAATAGGCAGTGTCTTTCGGCATTGCATTAAGCTAAGCCCTTCAGTGGTGTGAGTGGTGTGCTGGCACCTTTTGTGTCGATCAAAATAGACTCTCACGTTGCTGGCACTCGGCGAACAAGAGAGCTTAATGGACTATTAAAATGGCTGGGGGTTTGGGGGAAAACACAGACAGGATGAATATGGTTGTCATATGCTCAAGCTAAAGAAAAAACAAATCAATATTCTCTTGAAATAGAGCATGGAGGCACAATCCAATTACCCATAATGCTTCTGAAAATCAAAATAACACTTTGTCTTATTTCTTTTCCTTCGCCACATGCGACAGTGTGCATGACGAATGGTCCAAAGCATTGATAAAAAAAAACAAGAAAAAAAATGGTGCAAAAGTGAGAAGTTCAGTACCCGAGAGATTGTTTTTTTACTATGGTTTCCAAGAGTCATGCTCTGGACTTTGTAGAGAGGAACTTTGGGAGATCTTTAAAGTTCCTTTTATTTTGAGGATAAACTCAAGAGTAAACATGGGCTAATTCAGAAAAGTTTAAGTTACAGAAACAGGTGTTTAAAATCACTCAGTATATTCCCAATACTGAGTTAACAGTTCATGTTAACATGTAATAAATACGGTCCTATTATGCATTCATGGGCATATGTAATTCAAATCTTTGGAAATTGGATGTTTTCGCATTTAATAAAACACAAATAAATTACTTTTCATTAAACATTTATGAAAACAATTGCAGCCATGCAAGTCGATGAAGTGGCAGGTATTCACCAGGGAGGAAGAAACTGAAAGATTTTCACTGGCTTTTACTCTGACCTTCACTAGAAGAAAAGGGCTTAACTACTGTCTCAGCTTCAAAGAACCTCAGGGAAAGAACATGTTCTCCCCTAGTACATTGTGGGTACATTTTGGGTACATTTTTTGGCAACTTTAAAGGGGTCAGAACTACAAGTTACAGCATTGAGCTGTCTACACAGGCACAGGTAAAATGTGTCATAAAGAACACACTTTCATGTAATGGTGTAGCATACATTGCCAGTGACATGTATGAATATCTCACATACGCATAAGAAAGTAGTCACACATATACAGTGCTTCTCAAAAGTATTTACCCCTTTCGGACTTTTCTTCGTTTTATGTGAAAACATGAAATCGTGATGGATTTAAGTAGGTTTTTTTGCTACTGATCAAGACAAAAAACAAATAACTGGAAGTTGTTCTAAATGGTGGTGGCAGCATTATGCTATGGGGATGTTTCCTAGTGGCATGGATTTGGAGACTGGTCAAGATTGAGGGAAGGATGAATGGAGCAAAATACTAAATGGTTCTTTCAAAGCCTGGACCTCAATCCAATTGAGAATATGAGAAAAAAATGCTGTTCCTAAGGTCCCCAACAAACTTGATATTTGAATAAAAGAATGGGTGGAAATTGCTGTGTCAAGATGTGAAAGCTAAAAGTCTTATCCAAATAGGCTCATGACTAAAGGGGCCTCTAACAACTATTGAATAATGGGGGTGAATACTTACGCAATACATTTTTGTTTTCTATTTTATATTTGTAATTAATTTAGAACAATTTGTAGATGTTATGTTTTGGCACTTGTGTTGATCAGTGGCAAAACTAACAAATTCCATTTTGATGTAATGTTTTAATACAATAAAATGTTAATAGAAGAACAAGGGGTGTGAACATTTTTGGTACAATACAGGCATACCAGGTAACCCACCCCCCACCGTTTGGTTTTCTGCAACAACATTCAATCATCATCACATATTGGCCTAAATAAGCAAGTAAGAGTGCCTTAATTAAACACCAAATTGACATCAGGACAAGAGGGTGGGTTATGACCTGATCATTGAACTTGATAACTCATGTAAATCTACTACTGTAATTTATATTGCTTGTACAAAAAATAACATCACACTTGAGCCTTATATTTAAATTACTATTCTTTTTCTAACTCAAAGTATACATTATACCCTTACATAAGGTTGCCATCAGAAGGCAAGAGCCACAGATAGCCTAGCATCTTGACCAGTAACCAAATGTTTACCATTTTGAATCCTCAAGCCAGTAAGGTTAAAAATCTGTCGTTCTGGCCTGGGGTTACTAGTTAAAGCGATAGTTCGTCCAAAAATTATATTTCGGTGACAGTCCCCTTACCCCGAGTTTGTCCACATAGTCACTTTTTAAAACAATACATTATTCAGCCCCGTCTCAGTCAGTAATTATCGTTATTAGCATCATACAAATTCATGAATGGAAGCCATACGTACCGCTATCGCAAAGGTGCATTGCAAGTGGAACACTACTCTAAAACACCCCATACTAAGTGGTGTTGTTTACCTCAAAGAACATGACGATGTTGTATTCCTCGAAACAAAGTTTTAATTTTCGTGTTATAATTCTCATTTCAAATAACACAGTTCTTCCTGTGTTTACCGGTCAGTTTTGTTCACAATTGTATCAATACACGCGTTCGTTCGGGAAGAGTAAGTGGATACCGAGTAAACGAAAGTTAGTATTCGCTAACTACAAAGCAAGTTACCTATTTCGTCTTTGATATTCACCTCGGAAAGTCAAAACTTTATTTGCTTGTGAGGGAAACGAAAATACATATACTGTATATTATGTCTGACTCTCAATACGAGCAGGAAGACATTTTTTTCGTGGAGAGAGCTTCTGTCGACTTTTCTGTATTATAATTATTTTATTCCAATATTTTGAGATACTGGATTTTTGATTTCCATGAGCTGTAAGCCATAATCATCAAGAAACAAAAAAGGCTTGAAATGTTTCACTTTGCGTAATGAATCTAGAATATATGAAGGTGTCACTTTTTGATTTGAATTACGGAAAAAAATGTACTTTTCAACGATATTCACATTTTTTGAGATGCACCTGTAAACGAGCAGCAATTTTAAAAAGCTAGGCGAAGCAACCTATCTTCACATAGCTTGTTGAGGTTAATGTTCACGCTCATCTCAATGACATCATGCCGAAGAACAGAAGCTGTGTATGGTGGCTGTAGGAAATAGTTCACTACTGCCAGTTTGAATTCAGCCAATTCCGCCATCTGTTTGTCACGTCCTGGCTATCCCCCTAGCCATCTCTGCGCTGGGCTGGGGTCATAGTCAGGACAGGACAGCAGGTGGTGCCTCTAGGTTACCTCTATCCATTTTGGTCTCCCCAACTGGAGGCAGGTGTAGATCATTGCCTCCAATTGGGGATCCTACTTATGTTTAGGTTTGGCCACACCCGGTGTGGTTCATTTTGGTTTTGTTTGAGCTTGATGCCCCACGTCACTGGTTGCTGCTTTTGTTTTTGTTTCTTTTGATTAAAACATGGATTTCAACCACCCTTGCTTCTCTGCGCCTGTGTCCCACATCCACAACCATGACACTGTTTCATCAGTGTACAGTTTAAAACATCGATGCTACCGCGACAGATAACTGAATGTAGTTTGAAGTGTTTTGGAGTAGTTTTTAATAACGCTAATTACAGACTGGGACAGAGCTGAATAATGGATTGTTTGAAAAAAATAATCTGTCCCTTTGAGACAATTAACCCTGATTACTCACTGGCGACCAATGTGAAAAGGTAAGATTAATACGGGAAATTAAATTTTGGTTGGCCCTTGTGTTCAATGGACAACTCAATTAATTTAATTATTTCACTTTTAGATTTAAAATTAAACAAATTGGTATTATGTTGCAAATACTACATTGAAAATGTGGTTGTTGATTTTTAGTAACAATCCAAAACTGATTTTTTTTTTAGTAGGGGAAGTTGGCTGGCTGAAAAGAAGCTTGTGTTTATTCTTTTGGATCAGATATTATATGGTGGTTGCACAATGTGTTTTGTTCCTGCCCAGGTTGCCACTCATGTACTTTCTAACTGAAGAAGCAGTAGCAAAGATTTAAGGTTGTTTAAGCCGCCACTCTTTAATTCTGGCTGCTTTATGACTTTTAGCCTCTCTGCTGCCTGTATCATCCAACCAGATCAAATATTGATAATATAGGTTAAATCAAAAGTTATGAAGTGTAATACTACTGTGGCAGTACTACTGAGTTTTAGATATTATACCAGTGACTGTATCGCTTAATATAGGCATTTTTGATACCAGCTGTGTCTAATCTTCGGTACAAGGCAGATGGGGAAATGACAGTTCTGTACTCAAGCCTAATGAAGATGTACTTGTGTTTTCACCTTTACAATGGGAGTCATCCTAAAGGAAGGTGTTAGATTCTGTCCACTTTTGATCCATGAACAAAATCATAATACTGGAATAATTTTCTTTATTAGAATAAATCCAAGACTGATCTTCTTTAGGTCTTACGTGTTCTTCAAATAATCAAAAGATAACACAGACTTTTATGCCAGAACACATAGGAGGTGATCAGCCAACCATTACATTGTATATTATCCTCTAATAACAAAGGTTTATCCTACATGATACCCTTGTGTCATGTAGTCATGTCGGGCTTAATTGAATTACTCTTCATGCCCATGATCTCACAAAGGCATGCCTGTGTTTCAAACCCATGGAAATGCATTGGGCTTCTTTTGGACAGATTTTGGCAGGAGGCACAAAGGGTCACACGAGAGGTAGACCTTTACCTGCACATGTCTGATGAACATGCACATATGAAGGAACCGAAAAATGACAATTCTATGTTTATTTACATATCGTCGCTGTTGGGCGGAAACCTCGTATCTCCATATTTTATCACTTATTGTTTTTCATAAATCAACGCTATTGGTCACCTTTCATGTCTGTCTGTGGGTTTTACAAATATTTAACCAATGAAATGTATTGTAACTAAACCTCGTAACTCCATTGGATCCTCAAACTGTCGGCAAAACCTCCTAACTCCACCCCGCCTCCATCTTGAATGAAGACGTTCTGCGCACAGCAGAGCTGAAGCTAAACTGGAACAAGGCGATTTTGTCGGACTTCATCTGAGGTGCAATCTTACTTTTATTTTATGATGGACTACTTGTTTTTATATCATGTATTATTAATGAAATTTTTTTTTTTTATACATGTGAGGTTTTGAATGGGATTATGTCTTCGCTATAATTTTGTTCTTATACTTTTTTGGGGATTTGTATATTCATTGGGTTTCATTTTGTTTTCGTTTGTTCTTTAGGGGTTGGTTATTTTTCCATAGTTTCTGACATTCTAGGTTTTGTATTTTATGCTTGTTTTGGTTTAATTTTTGTTATTCAATCCACCTGTTCCTCATTTAGCGCAGCTATTTATTCAGTGGCCATTCTCAGTTCCTTGTGAGGTATTGTCGTTCGCCAACGTACTGAGTCTTCGTTAGAGGTTTCCTACGAAAACACCATAGTACCTCAATTTTCCCACGTAAAATACTTTATCCTGCTTGTTCTCAACTTTGCCTAGTTTTCGTTATTTTGTACCTTAGCCGTTTTTCCTGGATTTCCTGTTCCTGTGTTTCCAGATTTTTGACTACGTCTCCTGCCTATCCCTTACTGGAACCTTGTACTTGTTTTCTAAATAAATCCTCTAATGGTCTGCATTTGAATCCGCAACCTTCTCCCCAACTCATCATAACAATATGGCAATGCATGTAATCAAACAAGTGTACACTACAATACCTATGAGTAGGCTATTGCGTTTGAAAATATTTAGCAAGGCTAAATAAAGAACTGGCTTTTTGAATATGTAGGCCTACAGCATTTTCTTTATTAAAAAAACACTAAGCCTAAAAAGGCAAATGTGTTATGTAGCCTATTTGTTTTATGTAGCCTATTTGTTATGTTATGTAGCCTAAATGTGTTATGTAGACGTGGGAGCGAAGAAGAGTGCAGACAAACCACCCCAGATAACAAAAATCATATGGCCCAGATGCGGCCCAGAGCCACCATAAGTTCTGGGCCAGATCTATAAAACTGACCCAGGCTGGTGTTCTTTAGCACAACGGGCCAATACTGGCGCTGATCCGTTTTTCCACCTCTGGACCGGCACTGGGCCAGCTGCAGAATGGATGAAATTATTTTGTAGTCATGGATCAGTCGCAAACTGGAATTGCATAGGTTCTGGGCCAGATCGGTAAAATGGACCCGGGCCAACGTCCTTTTGAATCTAGGCCGGCACTCGACGATCTCCAGATCGGATGAAGATTTTTGTATCTTTTTGGTTCAAATATGGGCTGTATCTAAACTAGTTATCAGCTACCCTGTTGTCCCCATTAAATGAGTTAAAGTAATTAAAAATTAAGCAAAAAATTTTCAATTTATTAGAAAATCTATTCACATTTACAATTCATATTAATACACATTTACTACAGCAAGATGTCTCCACAGAAAACACATCTCTCGAAGACCAATCAGTGGCAGACACCTAATGGTAAAGCAAAAGGAGAGGTGGGAAAAATGGAGTAAACATAGGACACAATAAGGACACACAATTGTGGGGACGTAACAGTAATCATGAATGCAAAATATATGTAAACTATGCAGTACCTTTATGAGGACAGCCACTGTTATTCGGCGGGATTTTGTGATGCCTATAAACAACCAATTGTTAAGTTAAAAACACAATGGTAGGTTGGAGCAGGATTGCCATGTCCGCTTATTAAAATTATTTTGGGCTTCTTTTTTCAGAAAGTCGCTTGGAAATATTGTTTGTCGCAAGTTGTTTTTTTGTATTGTTTCCAAAATATACCTGCTTATTTGGGCTTGTGTATTGTTTTGACCATGAGGCACACGAAAACAGACCTTTAAATTAAATAAAAGCTGTAATGTCTCCATCTACTTTCTAGCCCTGCTGTCTAATGTATGTCTGAGCTACTACCGGCTACTACTAGCTGCGATTATTTCCCTTCCCCAAATTAGTTCACTGACTAGAGGTGCGTTTAAATCACTTTTGTTTGCAAACAACGGCAAATACATTTCCGTTAGCATTGTATTTGCCATCAATGTGTTCACAAACATTATGGAAATATAGTACCTATGTAGTGAAAGGTTGGCTTGAAATGTGTTTCCACATTTAAGAGAAATGTTTTTGTATGTTCGGTAAATTTGAAGATTTTGTACTTAACTTCAATGTAAGGTAGCCTACTCGGCCCTATTCAAGCAGCCGGCTCTCTAAAACTTTAAATAGTAGCCTACAAAGGCGTTGTTTGTGTAAAACAGCATTTTTGGGCTTCATCTGCAGTTCCAAGTTGTGTTTACTACAGAGTTTATTTCAAGCATCTAAACTAACCAAAAACCAGCTATTGTGGTTCATGAATGTGTTTACTGTACATGCCTACACAAAGGTCCTGTGCGTCTTATGCTGCTGTAACACTTGCAACTGGCTGTTTTTCTAAACCTCTTTTCTAAACATTGCTTCAGGTCATGACATTGTCTGTAGTTTTGTTCCCGGAGGACGATGACTGTGTGGCAATAGTTCCACGCCTGTGGCTTTAAGGGGGACTTTGCTACTGGCCACCACAAAGCATCACCACCCAGAAGTCCTTCAGCCACGACAAGTTTGCCAGAACTTGTTCACCACCTGAAGACACCTGAGAGGCTGTCCCTTATAAACTCATGAAGCATGCAGGTAAATTTTAAAACGTAATAACAATTTGAAACTTGGGATGAAAGTGTGTTTTGCGGGGTAAATACTTTCAAAGCCTTCATTTTCCCTAGATATTTTGGGAGACCACACGTGGGTATCACCAGAGGAGCAGAAATTGTTCTAGTGTGGGCCCCTACCACCCCAAGGATGAACATCTACACCACAACACCCTGTGGATTGCAGCCCTGGAGGTATGTGAATTACATGTTGATCTGGTAATTGCTGGAATGTTTACTTGGTTTTACCATATTTACCTATTCACCAACTTTTATGGTTATTTTTAGGATGGACTAACAAGACTATAAAAACAAGACTATAGTTAGGCTAGCATCTAGTGTCTTCATAAAACATTTAATTTGTCTGAATTTGTGCCCTTTACTAAAATGCAATACTTTACAGCCTTTCTGAAATTACATGTATAAGGCAGTTAGTTCTCTTTATTTCACTATTAAACTATTGACATTTCTTTGTGCTCTTTAGCCTTAGATAAGCAGCTGACTGAAGAGAATGTCGAGCTGAAGGCACAAGGCCAGCTTTAAGGACATTTTCCTCAGGACTATTTTTCAAAGTTATTTTGTTCATGGCTATTAGATTATTGTGGTTAATGTATGACTTTTTTTCAAAAACATGTCAGACCATTTAAGTACAATATCTGATTACTGTATTACAGGAGCAGTAAGGAAGAATCCTTCCACCCGGGATGCCACTGACAAGACTGTCCAGAATCAGATCACCAGGTACCTGAAAGGGGCAGCTGACCGTGCAGGTGGGAGAAGATGTCGGAGGTACAAGGGACCTGCTGTGAATATGAATGACACAGCTCCAGCACAAAACCACAACGCCGCAATGCTTGGATTCCAGCTCTTGCTTATTTAGTATTGTATTATGTTTATTTTGTACTTTTTCACATTCAAATACTGTGATTTTTCTATATCTGTTGCTGGACAGATATACTGTATATTACACGTTTTGATTTTTTAAATTTAATTCAATTGCACATGTTTATTTTGTATGCTTGCTGTATAATGCACATGATTTTTTGTATGCATCTTGCACTATTTGAAATAAATTTAGATGTAATTCAGTTCATTGTCGTTTGTTGGCCAGACACTTTGCAGAAAAGCTCACCCGGCTGCAGCGTCAAAAAGCTAGTGGGCCGCTGGTGTGTTGCTTGCTGGGTTGGTAAAATATTAATAATATAATGTGTGATAGTAATTTCATCGATAGGAACTCTTTTAGGAGTAAATACAGAGACAAAATTCTCTGGGAACAATTAACAGTTTATTTGCAAATAGAGAGACGCGTCAAAAGCTTACAGAGTAACCCTCTGAGGAATTTCTGAGGAAACACAGAACAGTCAAAGTACTTATTACAATTAAAAAGGGGTGTGGTAAGATACTGCCCTGCTGTCTTATGTCACATAGGTTTTACCCAAAGGGCGGGCTGTCCCCCCACCTTATCCTTCCTGCCCTAGGTGTTTACCGTCAAGGGGGTAGGGGAACATCATAAAAGGCAGTCAACCGCAATCCTGAAGAACAAAGGACAGATACCCTTATTGGTTTGGGCAGATTAACAGATGGTCAGAGGTTAAAGTGATCCACTTCAGACATGTCAGAAACAAAGATCAGAGTTACACACCAGGTAATAGTAAAGCAGACATTTCTCAATTGTACATTAGAATTTCCATAACAAATGGCACATGCAAGTAGGGTAACTTGGGGGAAAACACCCCCTTAAGGGAAATCTGAATTTTCTGAATCAAAAAAGCAATGTTTGGTCAGATTTTTAAATGAACATATTGATTAGAGTCAGACAAATACATTTGGAAAACAATTACTGGGCAGAATGTTTCTATTTTATTGCAACTTAATTAAATACCAAACTATGTAAATGGGGCATTTACCCCACTATCGGAGCAAAATGCTCACCCCAGTGGGGTAAAATGCCCCCTGTTTTTTTTTTACCCCCATTTAATATTTATTCCATATTTAGGTGTCAAAATCATTCTATCAATGTAATCTATACCATTGAAAAGAATTCAATCTTGATAGCAGTATTTAAGTGAGTTAACAAAACCAATTTTAACCATATACTGCGCATTCCAATATCCAAAGGCAAAAAGCTATACATAACATTTATTACAGTTTCAAATAAATAAAACTTTTGATGACTACTTTTAAATATGTTTTGTTAACTGTGCAAAAGTATTAAGTTAAAAACATTTAATCAATAATATTGAGCATCAATTGGAATTCAATATCAATGACAATTGATAGGCCTATTATATTAGATGTTAATATATGCTCAGTAGACTAGCAATTGAACTAAAAAGTACTTACATTAGGCTATATCTTGAACTTTTGTTATATTTCAGCAAATCTTTTGTTATATTTTACCAATATATTCTCAGGGGTAAAATCCCCCTGGGGCATTTTTAACCCCAAAGGAGAGGGGGCATTTAGCCACAAAAATGATCACCACAAAAAACAGGATTACTATAAAAAAGTATTATCATTTTTTTCTCAGAACAATTGGATTACTTAGCCAAAGCCCTTTCTAATGACATATTAAAAATCAGTTTAGAGGTCTAACTTCATCATGTTACATGACAATGTTTTCTAAATGATAAAAAATAAGATCAACTTAGGTCAAAATCACTTTTGTGGAAGAATTACTTGCTCAGTTGATATGATTCAACAAAATTTTCTAGAAGAACAGAAATAGTGGATAACCAAGGATTGTGTGGAAGTAAATTTTGCCATCATTTGGTGGTTTGGTGGAGAATTATGGGGGGGGGGGTTTAACCCAGGGAGGCGTTTAACCCCAAGCCACCCTATCTGACCTTATATAAAGACCCAATACCAACTTTGAATGTGCTGTGTTAAATTATTTCAAAAACAGTTTTTTTCATTTCCTGAAAAGCTGCGAATTTGGAGATACAAGGTTTCCACCCAACAGCAGCAATATGAATGGATTATTCACTATTTAGTATAGTATTTCCTCCCTAGCACTGTGTATCTGTTCATGTGCTTTTGTTAGAATGTTAATGTTACCACTCTACTGCACACTGTTGCCCGCAGGCAACACAAAACATTTTTGTACCCTCATCACATTTTTAAAAATGATTTCTACCAATCACAATGCTTGTAAACATGTTCAAGATGAATCCAATGATATATGGATCAATTGAATGTTTAGCATGTCTAAATTAATATAATATGTAAATAAAAAATGCATCTGTGTGTATGAATGTCTAGAGAAGCATGTTCAATAAGTTTTGGCAAGATTTATTTTTTTATACATTCAGAAATTCTGTTTTTCTTTGTGTTGCCACAGGGCAACGTTATGCAGCAAGGGCTACTTTTCATTTTTTTATATCTACATTTTCTTATAACCTTTCATTTTCTTATATCTACTTTCATGGATTCTGAGCTGGTTTTATTAGGGTTTCAGCAGTTCACTGGTGAAACCCTATTGTGTTTGTTCCGGTTCATTATTATTAGGGTTTCAGCAGTTCACTGGTGAAAACCTATTGTGTTTGTTCCGGTTCATTATTATTATTATTATGGCAAAAA
Organism: Esox masquinongy; assembly: GCA_016801175.1. Lineage (NCBI taxonomy): Eukaryota > Metazoa > Chordata > Actinopteri > Esociformes > Esocidae > Esox > Esox masquinongy. Next base: position 2,457 of record JACXGI010011629.1, on the reverse strand, counting down.
AGTGTTTTTTTTTGGAAATTCCTGTGAGATTAAATGGCTTAAAGGTGCCCAAATTTTTATGGTAGTAAAGGGCCAAGGGCCGCAACTTCTGGTGCAGTGGCATGCATGTCGGCCTCATGTACTTTTTGCAAGATCACCGCGCCAACCCCTTGTGACCTAGAGTCTTGAAAATTGGTACCTAGGTGTATCTCCTCATGATGAACATTTTTGCAATTGGGACCCATAAAGTCCGCCATGACTTTAAAATCCATTTGGATTTTTTGAAAAACACAAAAAAATTAACTCCTCTGGCACCAAATGTCCGATATTCACATACTTTGATATTTGGCATCTAGGGACCATGGTCTTCAAAAGTTATATCAGCCAGACCATTATGTCAAAAAACATGGATGCTATTGACCAATGAACATGTAAGGGGGCGTGGTTTTGGACATACATACACACATTGCCTACAAGGATAATGGTATAATAATTCTACTTGGTACGTATGTTGACAAGGACCATACGGAAAAAATGACTGCAAGGATTTTTTTTCAACCACACGGTGGCGCTATTGAGGTTTTTCACATTAGCAAGGTCACCATACTCACTCCGTTTGAGATACAGCCATGAAAAGAGGTAGATAAGTCCACCTCCTCACAAGGAACATATTTGCCATTGGGACTCATTAACTTTACTTTAATGGTTTGGCGGACATTTTGAATTTATGAAAAACATTAAAAAATTAACTTCTCTGGCAACAAATGTCCAATCTTCACGCAGTTTGATATTTGGCATCTATGGACGATGGTCTTCAAAAGTTATATCAATCAGGTCAGTATGTTGAAAAACATGCCCGCCATTGACAGATGAACATGTGCAGGGGCGTGGTTTTGCACATATACAGTGGATATAAAAAGTCTACACACCCCTGTTAAAATGCTAGGTTTTTGTGATGTAAAAGAATGAGACAAAGATAAATCATGTCAGAACTTTTTCCACTTTTAATGTGACCTATAATGTGAACAATTCAATTGAAAAACAAACTGAAATCTTCGAGGGGGAAAAATAAAAAACTCACAATAACTTGGTTGCATAAGTGTGCACACCCTTAAACTAATACTTTGTTGAAGCACCTTTTGATTTTATTACAACATTCAGTCTTTTTGGGTAGGAGTCTATTAGCATGGCACATCTTGACGTGGCAATATTTGCCCACTCTTCTTTGCAAAAGCACTCCAAATCTGTCAGATTGCGAGGACATCTCCTGTGCACAGCCCTCTTCAGATCACCCCACAGATGTTCAATTGGATTCAGGTCTGGGCTCTGGCTGGTCTGGCTGAGGAAGTTCACCTTGTTCACATTATAGGTCAAATTAAAGGTGGAAAAAGTTCTGACATGATTTCTCTTTGTCTCATTTTTTTACATCACAGGAACCTGGCATTCCAGGGGGTGTTTAGACTTTTTATATCCACTGTATAGACATCTCCTATAAGGATAATGGTATTATGATTCTACTTGGTGTGTATGTTAACAAAGATGATATGACATTAATGAGTGCAAAGATTTTTTTATCAACCACATGGTTGCGCTATTGAGGTTCCCCACATTTGCAAGCTCACCATGTTTAAAATAAAATCTTGAGAAGAGGTGTACAGGTGCTGGTCATATAATTAGAATATCATCAAAAAGTTGATTTATTTCAGTAATTCCATTCAAAAAGTGAAACTTGTATAATGTATACATTCATTCCACACAGACTGATATATTTCAACTGTTTATTCCTTTTAATTTTGATGATTATAACTGACAACTAATGAAAACCCCAAATTCAGTATCTCAGAAAATTAGAATATTGTGAAAAGGTTCAATATTGAAGACACCTGGTGCAACACTAATCAGCTAATTAACTCAAAACACATGCAAAGGCCTTTAAATGGTCTCTGTCTAGTTCTGTAGGCTACACAATCATGGGGAATACTGCTGACTTGACAGCTGTCCAAAAGACGACCATTGACACCTTGCACATGGAGGGCAATTGCTAAAGACACAAAAGGTCATTGCTAAAGAGGCTGGCTGTTCACAGATCTCTGTGTCCAAGCACATTAATAGAGAGGCAAAGGGACGGAAAAGTTGTGGTAGAAAAAAGTGTACAAGCAATAGGGATAACTGCACCCTGGAGAGGATTGTGAAACAAAACCCATTCGAAAATGTGGGAGAGATTCACAAAGAGTGGACTGCAGCTGGAGTCAGTGCTTCAAGAACCACCACGCACAGACGTATGCAAGACATGGGTTTCAGCTGTCGCATTCCTTCTGTCAAGCCACTCTTGAACAAGACACAGCGTCAGAAGCGTCTCGCCTGGGCTAAAGACAAAAAGGACTGGACTGCTGCTGAGTGGTCCAAAGTTATGTTCTCTGATGAAAGTAAATTTTGCATTTCCTTTGGAAATCAAGGTCCCAGAGTCTGGAGGAAGAG
>JACXGI010011628.1:0-24557 GCA_016801175.1 Esox masquinongy | reverse complement strand
AGTTGGATAGTCCCTGCTGTATCCTAGCCCCACCCCTCCAGTAACTATAGAAGTCAGTTGGATAGTCCCTGCTGTATCCTAGCCCCACCCCTCCAGTAACTATAGAAGTCAGTTGGATAGTCCCTGCTGTAACCTAGCCCCACCCCTCCAGTAACTATAGAAGTCAGTTGGATAGTCCCTGCTGTATCCTAGCCCCACCCCTCCGGTAACAACAGAAGTCAGTCATTGTGCCCTGAGCTGTTTAACTACATTTTCCTGTTATTTTCTGCCTGTTATGGAAGGGGCTCACAGCAGTATACTGTCTTTGTATAACAAATTACCAATAAAGATATATAAACAGTAAAAACAGTTGTGTGTGTGTTGTGTGTCCTGGGGATGTGAAAAGAACGCCTGTGGGTAAGGGAGGTCATCTTCAGAATCACCCTTATTAACAGATGGACCACTTTCCCATGACATGCGGAACAATAAACATACTACTGTAACCAGGCAATAAACGCCCTCGCACTGTCCCCCTACAGTATTCTATGGAAGCTCTTGAGATGAGGCTTGACTAGAGGTCTTCATCCAAAAACTGGTTATCTGACATCCAATGCTTCCGATACAACATTATGTAGTTGACCGATGGATCCTATGTTGGATCAAGCATGGTGGCCACGGATCTCAGATCGGTGTGATAAGTGAAATAGAGATTGGATATGAAATTATATTACAATATCCTGACAATAATAAATATCATATAATTCAAAATTGACATGCTTTGCAGTTTGTTCAAGACTGATTATTTGAACTTTCATTGTTCTCCACATTTTCCACGGTTTAAATAACTTGGTTTTTAACAATTTCAATGGAGATATGCCATCAAATACTTTTATGATGCATGTTTTGGAGGTTAAGACCAGGCATGGTGCCAGGATATTTCCTCTCCCAGTGCTAAGGGGGGGCATGACCAGTACGTGGGGGTGATAAGAAAATAACTTACATATTTATTTAAAAATAAAAAAATACTAAAATGCTTGAGGGGGCTTAACTGGGGCTATACAGATTTGTGACATGGCTATAGCACCGGTGTAGCACCGTGCCTGGTTCAGACTGTTGTAAAGGAAGTTGAAGATTTTAGTGGCCAAACAAGGCACACTTTTTGTGTGTGTGGTGATGACAAATTACTTTCAGAAACTCTGTAGCTATGAAGGGCAGTTCATGTAATTATTCTAACCTACTATAACACATCCCACATGAGCTTTTATAAACGTACATTTGTGCACAGGCCAGGAAACTCATGTTCCCAAGCAGCCTATTTAAAATGAAAATGCAGAAATTTGCGGAAGATAGTGCATTTTGTAGAGATATATGTTCTGGCAACGCAGACCACTTGTCTGAACGTTTTAAATTAGAGAACTTTCAGAAAACATTTAACTGTATAGTATAAAACGTGCATTTGACCGGTCGAAATATAACCACGTTTCTAAAAAAGCAGGGATGCTGCTAAACCCTCATCCTACCGACTGGGGTACTACTGGGGTTCCAATTTTTCATGACTTTGTCAATCAATTTGTTTCTAATAACTTCATATCACTGTTTTTAGTTTCTGTTTTAATAAGTGCTTTTTAAAAATACCAATGTACTCATTATCATCACCATCAACACACACACGAAAAGCACCCAATTCCACCTAAGCAATTTTAATAAATGGAAATATTTATTGAGTTCATGTTTCCCATAGGTCATAATTTAAAGTATCACAAACTATCGGGGGGGGGGGGCACTGTCAGTCATTTTGAAGGAGACAGACACAGATGCAGCAGACACAGAATCCCTACCATCAGGCAGGTTGTACAGGTCTCTTCGCTCAGGAACAGGTTCTTTCCATTTACTGGAACCCTGCGGAACTCCTCAACTCTGTGACCCAGCACTAACCATACCCACCCGCCCACCGCTTAGTACTGCCTCTCAGGGACCTTGTTGTACTACTCTCTTTGTACTATTGGACTCTGACACTGCCTTCCAAAGTCTGATAAGGACGTTTTCTGTTGTTACATGTGCATGTCTACCTCTGGAACCTCATTGCTGCTATCCCTGTATTTCAGTTGCACTTGCTACCTTGCATCTCCTATTAGCCTTCATTACACATTTAGAATTGCCATTTCTACTTGCATTTGCCTTCATTGCACATTTATACATCCCACTTATAACACATTGGTCTTAATTGTTTCACGTGTAAATTTTTTGCACTCTGGTTAGATGCTAACTATATTTCGTTGTACTGTACTTGTACATGTTCAATGACAAGGTTGAATATAGTACATGTTCAATGACAAGGTTGAATATAATCTAATTTCACTTATTTTATATTGGGGTCAAAATGACCCTGGTTGGTTTGACTGTATAAATATAATACAAATAATGTTTACTTGAAATTACTAAACTAAATTATACTAAATTATACCAGAATCAAAGGTTGGTAAATAAGCTTTTAAGTACTAATGTGGATTGTACTTGGTGTAAAAGCTGAAATTTGTATTAAAAGTATTTATTTTTCATTTTACACATTTTCGTTTTTTGCTCCTAATCTCAGCTTGTTACCTGTATAATAGACACCTGTCTACAGAAGCAATCAATCAATCAGATTCCAAACTCTCCACCATGGCCAAGACCAAAGAGCTGTCCAAGGATATCAGGGACAAGATTGTAGACCTACACAAAGCAGGAATGGGCTACAAGACCATCGCCAAGCAGCTTGGTGAGAAGGTGACAACAGTTGGTGCGATTATTCGCAAATGGAAGAAACACACAAAAGAACTGCCAATCTCCCTCGGTCTGGGGTTCCATGCAAGAACTCACCTTGTGGAATTGCAATGATCATGAGAACAGTGAGGAATCAGCCCAGAACTACACGGGAGGATCTTCTCAATGATCTCAAGGCAGCTGGGACCATAGTCACCAAGAAAACAATTGGTAACACACTACGCCGTGAAGGACTGAAATCCTGCTCAAGGTCCCCCTGCTCAAGAAATCACATGTGCAGGCCCGTCTGAAGTTTGCCAATGAACATCTGAATGATTGCCATAATATTTATTTCATTCATTAAAAAGCTAATCAATTTATAACATTTTTGACATGCATTTTTCTGGATTTTTTTGTTGTTATTCTGTCTCTCACTGTTCAAATAAACCTACCATTAAAATTATAGACTGATCATTTCTTTGTCAGTGGGCAAACGTACAAAATCAGCAGGGGATCAAACAATTTTTTCCCTCACTGTATACAGGTTTTGAAACAACATATGCTGCCATCCAGATGACGTCTTTTTCAGGGAAAGCCTTGCTTATTTTAGCAAGACAATGCCAAACCATATTCTGCACATTTCACAACAGGATGGCTCTGTAGTTGAAGAGCCTGGGTGCTAAATTGGCCTGCCGGCAGTCCAGACCTGTCACACACTGAAAACATTTGGTGCATTATGAAACGAAAAAAATGACAAAGAAGACCCGAACAGTTGAGCAGCTGCAATCCTTTATCAAGCAAGAATGGGAATACATTTCATTTTCATAACTACAGCAACTGGTCTCCTCAGTTCCCAAACGCTAACACAGTATTGTTAAAAGAGGTGACGCAACACAGTGGTAAACATGCCCATGTCCCAAAATTGTTGTTGCCCATGTCCCAAAAAAGTGTTGAAGGCACCAAATTAAAAAAGGCATGTTTTTTTTCCAAAAACAATCGAATCTCTCCATTTGCCCACCCCCTAGATCCACCAGTGAGGTCAAGTTATGTTTTTAAATTATCGCAACAAATGTATTGATGTGCAAACGCATTAATGTGCTATGTCCTTATTAGAAGATGGAATACAATTTGTGTCTGTACAATAGTTTGCCTCACATAGCATATGGGTAGAAAAACTGTTTTCTTTATAAAAATTTGGTTTCATGTAGTAAAAAGAAAAGCCACATGGTGGATTTCATGCAGAGGGGGGAAACCAATTGCACAAGCCAGACTGCAGGTGTCCTTTCTGGCAGTATTTTACAGATGTTAGTTACATATATGAGACCTGTGTCCACGGTTGAAGATGTGTGGATCATGGCACGGAACCCATTTCATCCTGGATACCACTTATCCTCCAGAACGTACTTCACAAAGTAAATGGAGAGTAAATATAAGGAAACATTCCCGAAGGTTAAGGAAATGGTAGGACATGAATAGCAAGATTACACTGACTACAGATGCTTGGACAAGCATTACAACTGAGGCCTACCTGGGTGTTACTTGACACTTCATTGGAGAAGGCTGCCAGATTATTTCATTCTGCCTCAACACAATGCCACTGGACAACAACACACTGCAGCTAACATTGCAGCATGAATAGAGGAAGTTACTGACAATTTTGAGATGCTCCCAATAAAGCCCAGGCTGATGTGCATGATAACGGTGCAAGCATAGCAGCTGCAGTAAAATTGCTAGAGGAGAAGAATGGATGGTCCTCAACGCGCTGTGCCGGATATAATCTCCAATTTGTGGTCAACCATGAACTGAAGAACAAAGCAGTTGGGGCTACTAGATGTGTAGTAGAGCATTTCAAGAAGAGTGAGCAGGCAAACAACAATTTGAAGATCAATCAAAACCAAATGGGCACAAGTTGTTGCAGGATGTTTGTACCCGGTGGAATTGCACATTCTATATGTTAAGCCTGTTGGAGCAGAGATGGTCTGTTACTTCAACTCTATCAGATCCAGCAAAACACCACCTGGACCTGAAAACTGAACAGTGGAGTTTAGCGAAATAATAGATACATGCTCTCCTGCCTTATGAGTGTGCCACAGTCTACCTTAGTGGGGAGAAGTATGGGATTTTCTCAGCAGTACTGCCACTGGTGAAGGGAATCCTAAACTCCACACAGAGTGAAGCTTTTGACACTGTCCCGGTGCAGCACCAGGCCGCTGCTACAAAGCAAACAGCTTCAAATGGGAAAAGATGTGTTATTCAGAGGATGCCCCAAACACACAGATCATTACAGCTGCCCTGGACCCAAGATTCCCAGAGCTTAAGTTCTTCACACCAAAGGAAACCTTTTAATGTGAACGAAAAGTGCAAAGTCCTTGCATTTGAGGCCAAGAGAACGGATGGAGAGGAGAACCAGCGTACCAATCAATGTCCCAGAGGAAGTGTTTCTTAGATTTCCTCGGTAGAAAGGTGTTTCTCTGCTGAACTCTCTACTTGGGTTAGACTCAGACTCCTGTCACAGTGATGAGAGCAATGAACATGAAGAGGATGATAATAAGCTAATGGTGAAAAATAAAGTACTGACGTATTTTCAGGAGCAACCTCTTTCCAAGACAGAAAATCCCCTTTGTTGGTGGAAGTCAAATGGAAAAAGGTTTCAAACACTGGCGAAGTTGGCTAAATCCTACCAGTGTGTTCATGCCACATCCACTCCCTATGAATGACTTTTCTCTGATTCAGGGAACATTGACACAAGGAAGAAATGCAGCCTGACCACTATTGCATGTTGATATGCTTACTTTCCTGCATTGCAATATTGCACTATTGTATTTGATGGGTTAGGAAGAGATATTGGAGAAAACCTGTTTTGCACTTATGTTTAATTGGTTAATTAACCACTGAACTAACTACCACCACACTGAACTGAACCACCACATTGCAGGTTTCCTTGCTAGTCAATGCGCTCCACCAAGTACCATTGCAGAGATCATATGTAGTCACTATAAATAGGCGGCACAGATACACATGTTAAGTAGTAGAAACATTGATGGTGAGAAAACAAAGACAAACCAGGTGATGTCTGAACATATTAACATTTTTGGTGCAGTCATATTTAAATAATTATAATGAATAAATAATATGTTTTCATCAAATTCACAATTATCCAGGTTGATAACATGTCACCGTACTTTGACTTTGAAACTGTGTTCATGCTACACAAAATGAGTACAGGCAGGCAGGTCTGTATTTGACACATATTACATAATGCAAAACAACATGACAACTTAATATCACATTACTGATTACTGATAGAGAAAACATATACAGGACTTACTTGAGTTTCTCCAGTCTCCAGTATGGATCCTCCAGTCCAGCAGAGAGCAGTCTGATTCCTAAGTCTCCTAGGTGATTGTAGCTCAGATCCAGCTCTTTCAGATGTGAGGGGTTTGACTTGAGAGCTGAGACCAGAGAAGCACAGCCTTCCTCAGTGACCAGACAGCCTGACAACCTGCATAGAGTTGATCATTAGGTCACAAACTACCTACATTTACAAAATCTCTGCACAAGTCTATGATTTCACAAGATGCATCTGCCCCTAAAATCTTCCTTGAGTGGGACTCAATCAGAGGTGTGGACTCGAGTCACTTGACTTGGACTCGAGTCAGACTCGAGTCACGAATATGATGACTTTAAAACTAAAAATACATTTTAGTTACTTGAGCAACTTGACTTTTACTTTAACACCAAAGCCTTTTGACTTTACTTGGACTTGAGCCTGACTTGACACGAACTGGCTTGATACCCCCCGAAGCACAAATATTAAAAATTATGCTAATTAAAAAGTGTGCAGCACATCAAATCTTCATTTAACGGATAATAGTTTGAATCCGACAGCAGCCAATGAAATTGTGCCAGCGGAGAAAAAGTGGTGCAGAAGAACATCGGCAGGTGAATTCAAGACATAGCCCAGGGAAGGATGATACCTAAAATTTTTGATAGAAAAACTCTGTAGTCAACAAAAAACAGATTGCAACTTGCAAACATGCGGGGAGAAAATTACAGAAGGAGGTGCAACAATTTCCAACTTTGACATTTGAAACTGCACAAAGAACGATAAGTCTTGGCTAATATATCCAACAGCTATATTACTTTCCTCGTGTAGCGTGTGGGCTTACGTAACATCAAATCAATGAGCCTCCACAGTCAGTCAGTGCGGGAACGTGATCATTGCACCCAAGATTGAGCTACAACTGGCTAGTCAGTTGGAATACTAAATCCTGTCTGACGTTACTGCTGTACCTAAAGCCATTGACTTACGTTAGCCTACTGTAACCACACACAGAGAGGGTGTGTGTGTGTTAAGGTTGGGCGATTGTGAACAAGCCTACGTCGCCCGAATGTGCTCCATAGCGATCCTCGATTGTTGTTCACATTATAGGCCTACTTGAAGTTCAGTAGCAGTTGTATTGATGTACCTTTTAATGAATGATGATAACTAAATGGCAGGATTATTTTAAGTGTCTAGAGTATATCTGGAGAGAGAGAGAGCACTACAATTTTTTTTTCGTTATCATATTGATGTGTCTTTCTTATGGCAGCACATGTATCTTTATTTGGATAGATAGATTAGATAGATTAGATAGACAGATAGATAGACAGATATATTCCATTTAAAAAACATTCATGATTTGCATAAATGTAATAATGTAACATACTAACAATAACTCTTGTTAAAAATATGAAATTAATATCAAATTTAGTGAAGAGCACATTATGACGAAACTCAATGTTAAGGACCTGAGACTTCACTCAGGACTTGTTGGTCTTGACTTGGGACTTGAATGGTAAGATTTGAGACTTGTGAATGGTAAAACAATGACTTGGTCCCACCTCTGGGCTCAATAAAATCTTCATTTTTTTCCCAAATCCCCTGATAACCGTTAAATGATTTAGTTTTTAATGTCACACCTCCATATAAAACACCTGTACAGTAGTGGGATGTGGGTGGGTCAGATGTTTCTTCACCTGCAACTGCCCACAATGTTTAATAACCCATCCTCAACTACAGTATCTCACAAAAGAGAGTACACCCCTCACATTTTTGCAAATATTTGATTATATCTTTTCATGTGACAACACAGAAGAAATGACACTTTTTTACAATGTAAAGTAGTGAGTGTACAGCTTGTATAACAGTGTAAATTTGCTGTCCCCTCAAAATAACACAACACACAGCCATTAATGTCTAAACCACTGGCAACAAAAGTCAGTACACCCCTAAGTGAAAATGTTCAAATTGGGCCCAAAGTGTCAATATTTTGTGTGGCCACCATTATTTTCCAGCACTGCCTTAACTCTCTTGGGCATGGAGTTCACCAGAGCTTCACAGGTTGCCACTGGAGTCCTTTTCCACTCCTCCATGACGACATCACGGAGCTGGTGGATGTTAGAGACCTTGCGCTCCTCCACCTTCCATTTGAGGATGCCCCACAGATGCTCAATAGGGTTTAGGCCTGGAGACATGCTTGCCCAGACCATCACCTTTACCCTCAGCTTCTTTAGCAAGGCAGTGGTCGTCTTGGAGGTGTGTTTGGGGTCGTTATCATGTTGGAATACTGCCCTGCGGCCCAGTCTTCGAAGGGAGGGGATCATGCTCTCCTTCAGAACGTCACAGTACATGGCATTCATGGTTCCCTCAATGAACTGTAGCTCCCCAGTGCCGGCAGCACTCATGCAGCCCCAGACCATGAAACTCCCACCACCATGCTTGACTGTAGGCAAGACACACTTGTCTTTGTACTCCTCACCTGGTTGCCGCCACACACGCTTGACACCATCTGAACCAAATAAGTTTATCTTGGTCTCATCAGACCACAGGACATGGTTCCAGTAATCCATGTCCTTAGTCTGCTTGGCTTCAGCAAACTGTTTGCAGGCTTTCTTGTGCATCATCTTTAGAAGAGGCTCCCTTCTGGGACAACAGCCATGCAGACCAATTTGATGCAGTGTGCAGCGTATGGTCTGAGCACTGACAGGCTGACCCCCCACCCCTTCAACCTCTGCAGCAATGCTGGCAGCACTCATACGTCTATTTCCCAAAGACAACCTCTGGATATGACGCTGAGCACGTGCACTCAACTTCTTTGGTCGACTATGGCGAGGCCTGTTCTGAGTGGAACCTGTCCTGTTAAACCGCTGTATGGTCTTGGCCACCGTGCTGCAGCTCAGTTTCAGGGTCTGGGCAATTTTCTTATAGCCTAGGCCATCTTTATGTAGAGCAACAATTCTGTTTTTCAGATCCTCAGAGAGTTCTTTGCCATGAGGTGCCATGTTGAACTTCCACTGACCAGTATGAGGGAGTGTGAGAGCGATAACACCTGAGACCTTGTAACACTAACGAGTCACATGACACCGGGGAGGGAAAACGGCTAATTGGGCCCAATTTGGACATTTTCACTTAGGGGTGTACTCACTTTTGTTGCCAGCGGTTTAGACATCAATGGCTGAGTTGAGTAATGTGTTGAGTTATTTTGAGGGGACAGCAAATTTACACTGTTATACAAGCTGTACACTCACTACTTTACATTGTAGCAAAGTATCATTTCTTCAGTGTTGTCACATGAAAAGATACAATCAAATATTTGCAAAAATGTGAGGGGTGTACTCACTTTTGTGAGATACTGAATATGGATAAAGTGACATTTTCAATCCCACTTCACCCCTGAACATGCAAATATTGTCACGCCCTGATTACTTCCTTCTTGTGCTGTCTTTGTGGTCCGCCCCCACCAGGTGTCTCTAGTCATCCTACTATCCCCTGTGTATTTAATCTGTGCCCTTCCCTTGTTTCTGTGCCAGTTCCTCTTGTGTCTTTGCCAAAAGTCCTCGCATTTCCTGTTTTTGCTCCCAGTGTTACCTCTAGAGTTCCCGTGTACCGACCTTCTGCCTATTCCCAACCACCAGCTTGTTTTCGCCTACCTCTCCTTCAAGCCGCCTCGATCGTTTGCTGAAACACTGCCAGTCCCTGACCGAGTTCCTGCCTGATGCCTGTCTGTCCTTGAAGCCTTATCGATAGTGTACCGAACCTCTGCCTGTCCCTGACCTCCCCTTGCCTCTCCCCTTTAATAAACAGCGTTGGACCTTCATGCCTGTGTCTGCGTTTTGGTCTATCCCTCAAGCTGTGTCAAGTTGAAAATGCTGCTACAACACAGAGTTCAAGTATCATTGACCTAAGAGGTTAAATTGTGTATTTTGAAGAAGAGCAATGTAGACAATGGTCTGTCACGAAATGTGCATAAATATATTTATCACGTTAACTTAATCACTTTGTAATAATGTCTGAGATAAATAACAATAACAGGCAGGTGCTGACTTAGCTCATTATAAACCTTTAGCAATAGAATAGTCTTGTACACAATACGTCTGTGGATAGGACATGGACTACTAGTGGGCCTTGTCCCCCTGGTTGGGAACCACTGCTGTACATGAAGTGTGAAGCATTTCAAAAGTGTTCCAACTTTTTTGGAAACGGGGTTGTAGTATATCATCAAAGTTGTCAGTCAATAAATATACAGTATATGTACAAATATTTTGTGTTTGAGAAGAGGGGTATCAGGAATAATCAACTGAGATAGAGGGGGACTTGTGGACATCAGAGGGTTCAAATGAAGATCAGTTTGAATGGTTGATAAACCTGGAAAGTAGTACTGCAACTATTATTTGATTAAGTTACTTATTGTCAAGTAAATTCTGTTCAGTTTTGTTAATGGGGCAGATTTGGATGTTCAAGTCCCTATGAGACAACATGGTAGAATGAAGGGATGTCTTCAAAAGGAAACAGCGTAATAAAAACAATACAGTGGAAATGGGTCTAAGAGACATCAGAGGAGTGAAATTAACATTAAGGTTTGAATGTTGGACACACTTAGACTAACAGAAAATGTAAAAGTTATGTAAAAATAGGTTTTTGTTTGTCATGTAGGTCCTGTTAGTTGTGGTGTTTCCTTACAGGTCTGCTGGGATGTTTGGTCTTTACCAGGGACGGAGGCTTGGACCTGCTAGCAGCTCAGAGCAGGTGGGCGTGGGAATAGAAGACCCTTGTATTCCCCTTTTGTTGTGTTGCCCCGCTGTTTGTTTTCATGTTTATTGTTGCTGTCAGTTGTATTGTTGTGTATTATTACTCACTTTAGACTCTCCAGCCTACATTGTGGATCCTTCAGCAAAGTAGAAAGCTGCTCCACTCCATTATCCTTCAGGTCATTGTTACTCAGATCCAGCTCTTTCAGGTGTGAGGGGTTTGACTTCAGGGCTGAGACCAGAGAATCACAGCCTTCCTCAGTGATTCCACAACCTGACAGTCTGGACAGAGATTATTTGACTGTTTAGAACAACTTTAGAATACCCTCAATTGAACACATCATTGCAATGTCAACTCTACTTTCAAAACGAAAATTGCCAATACATGACACTAGAATGTAATTTCCCAAATAGAAAATCATCAGTGTAGTCAGTCAAAAAATATACAGTAGATGGAAAAATATTGTGTTTGTGAGTGTGTTTCTTTGTGTGTGAGGACAGGAGTAGCAGAAATTATAATAAACTGAGAACGAGGGGTGGATCTGTGGACATCAGAGGGTTTAAATTAAAGATTAGTTTGAATGGTTGATGAACCTGGAAAGTAGGACTGAAACTATTAAGTCAACTTATTGTAAAGTAAAATCTGTTCTATTTTGGAAATGTAGCAGATTTAGATTCTGTCTGTGAAACCCCTCCACTGTGATTACATTTCCATCTCTATGAAACCCCTCCACTGTGATTACATTTCCATCTCTATGAAACCCCTCCACTGTGATTGCATTTCCATCTCTATGAAACCCCCCCACTGTGGTGACATTTCCATCTCTGTCTATGAAACCCCTCCACTGTGATTACATTTCCATCTCTATGAAACCCCTCCACTGTGATTACATTTCCATCTCTATGAAACCCCTCCACTGTGGTGTACATTTCCATCTCCATGAACCCCCTCCACTGTGATTACATTTCCATCTCTGTATATGAAACCCCTCCTCTGTGGTATACATCAAGGTTATAATCGTTAACGAAAACTAACGAAAAAACGAAAACTAGGTGTGGAAAAACCTAGTTTGTTTCTATTTTTTCAGTTAAAAATAAAAACAAGGAAGAATTCTGCCTCTTCACTGTTGACGTTGAGACTGGTGTTTTGCGGGTACTATTTAATGAAGCTGCCAGTTAAGGACATGTGAGGTATTTGTTTCTCAAACTAAACACTAATGTATTTGTCCTCTTGCTCAGTTGTACACTGGGGCCTCATACTGCTCTTTATATTCTGGTTATAGACAGTTTGCGCGGTTCTGTGAAGGGAGTAGCACAAATCATTATAGAGAATCTTCACTTTTTTGGCCATTTCCCGCATGGAATAGCTTTCCTTTCTCAGAATTAGAATAGACAGGCAAGTTTCAGAAGAAGCCATTTTGAGCCTGTAATCGAACTCACAAACTCTGATGCTGAAGATACTGAACTAGTCTAATGAAGGTCATTTTTATGGTATCTTTAATCAGCACAACAGCTTTCAGCAGTGCCAACAAAATCCCAAGAGTTCTCTAATGATCAATTGCCTTTTTAAAATTATTAACTTGGATTAGCAAATACAACATGCCATTGGAACACAGGAGTGATGGTTGCTGATAATGGGCCTCTGTACACCTGTGTAGATATTCCATTGAATGGAATTCCAGCTACAATAGTAATTTACAACATTAACAATGTCTACACCATATTTCTGATCAATTTTATGTTATTTTAATGGACAAAAAAATGACATTTCTTAGCAACCCCAAACTTTTGAACGGTACTGTATATACAATTGTGCTCATAGGTTTGCATACCCTGGCAGAAATTGTGAAATTATTGCATTGATTTTGAAAATATGACTGATCATGCTAAAAACTGTCTTTTATTTAAGGATAGTGATCATATGAAGCCATTTACTATCACATAGTTGTTTGGCTCCTTTTTAAATCATAATGATAACAGAAATCACCCAAATGGCCCTGATCAAAAGTTTACATACCCTTGAATGTTTGGCCTTGTTAGACTCACAAGGTGACACACACAGGTGAAAATGGCAATTAAAGGTACATTTCCCACACCTGTGGCTTTTTAAATTGCAATTAGTGTCTGTGTATAAATAGTCAATGAGTTTGTTAGCTCTCACGTGGATACACTGAGCAAGCTAGATACTGGGCCATGAGGAGCAGAAAAGAACTGTCAAAAGACCTGCGTAACAAGGTAATGGAACTTTATAAAGATGGAAAAGGATATAAAAAGATATCAAAAGCCTTGCAAATGCCAGTCAGTACTGTTCAATCACTTATTAAGAAGTGAAAAATTTGGGTATCTCTTGATACCAAGCCAAGGTCAGGTAGACCATGAAAGATTTCAGCCAAAATTGCCAGAAGAATTGTTTGGGATACAAAGAAAAACCCACAGGTAACCTCAGGAGAAATACAGGCTGCTCTGGAAAAAGACAGTGTGGTTGTTTCAAGGAGCACAACACGACAATACATGAACAAAAATGAACTGCATGGTCAAGTTGCCATAAACAAGCCTTTACTGCGCCAATGCCACAAAAAAGCTTTGTTACAATATGCCAGAAAACACCTTGACAGGCCTCACAGCTTCTGGCACACTGTAATTTGGAGTGACGAGACCAAAATAGAGCTTTATGGTCACAACCATAAGCGCTATGTTTGAACAGGGGTCAACAAGGCCTATAGTGAACAGAATACCATCCCCACTGTGAAGCATGTTGGTGGCTCACTGATGTTTTGGGTGTGTGGGAGCTCTAAAGGCACAGGGAATCTTTGTCAAGGCTTGACAAAAAAACAAAAACTAACTGAAACTGTATTGTGTGTTTGCAAAACTAACTAACTAAAATAAACTAAAATTATAAAGAAAATGTCTTTAGTTTTCCTCTTTGTCAATTAATTTCTTACATAAGCCTAGTATTTTGGGAGGATATGAAATACATTTTCCAATTTCTTAGCTGTGCAAGTTTTAGTTCACGCCCCTCACCTGGCATCATGGCAGCGAAAGTCGGGAGAAAGCGGCAGTGTCCCATTTGGGATTTCTTTGAATACGACTGTGTCTCAGATAAGAGCAAGCGCCTTGCAATCGAAGGTGATCAAATATGTGATCAAATAATATTTCTCAAGGGAAAAAATGCCACAAATCTGAAAGTCCATTTGAAAAGCGCGCACAAGAAGGCTAACCTAGCTTACCTTGACAAGGTAAGGGAGAACGCCAAGCCCCCCTCACCCCAAACAGCTGACCCCACTCCAGGTAGCATGATGGAGCATGAGACAACCGTAGGCCAGAAAACACTAATGCAATGCTTCCACCGGCGACCCGATAGCTGCTGGTCAGTGAATACGCACGAACACAAGGGACATTTTTGTTTTGTTTATAATGTTGTACACAAGGCTATGTAAACTTAACATAGATAATTAAAGCATGGATAGTACCTTGCCAGCTGTCTGGCTCTCAGTGCACTTTAAGTGTCCAAAATATTCAAATGTAATAACCTCTAGAGGTTATTGGGTTTTTTCATTTTTTCTCAGATTGAGCATCCTGAAACTTCTGGCTCCCAATTAATGTCATGTCATGTGTGGCTCATAAATGGGTTTAATACTGTACATGCTGTTCATGTGTGTCTTTAGTCTATTGGCTGTTTAGATTTTTACCAAGCACACTACCTGCATCTCACCTCAGAAGCAGAATTACACACTTTGCACATAAGGCTGCATCTTGTGTAGACTTTACATATTTGTTCCCACATCTATATTTTATGTACTGTTGTTGTGTCCAGTTGAATATTACTGGTTAATGACACAAACACTGACTGACATCTTTTATAGTTGTCTTTTGTGGATGGTTGTTCATCTGTCTTAAGTGAATACAGTACATTTGCTTAAATGGTATGTTTTGTTGAGTTTTTATTACACAATACTTTTTCTGACCTTTGAGTCTCGCCTCTGACAAATTTAAGAAAAAAAAGACTAAAACTAACACTGAAACTAATGAAAACTAAACTAAAACTAAGGATTTAAAATAAAACTAAACTAGCAAACCTGCTTTAAAGACCAATTAAAACTAAACTGAAATTAAAAACAAAGTCAAAACGAAATAAAAATAAAAACTAATGAAAAATGCAAAACTATAATAACACTGGTGAACATTTCCATCTCTGTCTATGAAACCCCCCCACTGTGGTGATATTTCCATCTCTATGAAACCCCTCCACTGTGGTGTACATTTCCATCTCTATGAAACCCCTCCACTGTGGTGACATTTCCATCTGTCTATGAAACCCCTCCACTGAGGTGTACATTTCCATCTCTATGAAACCCCTCCACTGTGGTGACATTTCCATCTCTATGAAACCCCTCCTCTGTGGTGTACATTTCCATCTCTATGAAACCCCTCCACTGTGGTGTACATTTCCATCTCTATGAAACCCCTCCACTGTGGTGACATTTCCATCTCTGTCTATGAAACCCCTCCACTGTGGTGTACATTTCCATCTCTGTATATTTTGGAAGGTTTGGGTGTCTCCCAACCACCGTGCACAGAGCTGGGATTAAAAGGTGAATTCAAGTTTATCAGCTTCAGGTTCTATATGTCTTATTCATTGATACAGCATATAGCTCCACTAAACTACTTTGATACGTATCAATGGTCAATACAGTGAGTGTCAGGCCAATGGCTACTGAAATAATGTGGATAAACAGTGGATACCTGCAATGCCTCACTACACCACTGTGTGACTAAATGAATATAGATTACATGTGAAACCCCTTATTCCTTCAAATCTGAAACACTGGGAACAACCTCTGTTCCACAACAATAAGATTATATGTTAGACTTTCCAAATATCTTTACACTGCTCAAAAAAATTTAAGGGAACACTTAAATCGGGTCTCAATGAACTAAATAAATTAAAGATTAAAAATCTTTACTGTACATTGTGTAAATCGTTGAGAACAAAATGACGTAACAACGGTCAATGGAAACCAAAATCCCCAACTGATGAGGGCTGGATTCAAACACACTGAAAATCTAAGTAAACAATTGAAATCACAGGCTGTTCCAAATTGCATGATTTTCATCACGGCACCTCATAATGTGACTCAGTAGTGTGTATGGACCCCACGTTCCTGTATGCACTCCTGATAATGTCTGGGCATGCTCCTGTTGAGAGGACAGATGGTGACCTGGGGAATCTCCTCCCAGACCTGGATCAGGGCATCAGTGGCATTTGGCGCAGTAAAGGCTTTTTTATGGCATTTGGCGCAGTAAAGCTTCTTTCTGGCAAACCGACCATGCAGCTCATTTTTGTTCAAGTATCGTCATATTGTGCTCCTTGAAACAACCACACCGTCTTTTTCCAGAGCAGCCTATATTTCTCCAGAGGTTACCAGTGGGTTTTTCTTTCTATTCCGAACAATTCTTCTGGCAGTTTTGGCTGAAATCTTTCATGGTCTACCTGACCGTGGCTTGGTATCAAGAGATCCTGAATTTTCCACTTCTTAATAAGTGATTGAACTGTACTGACTGGCATTTGCAAGGCTTTGGATATCCTTTTCCATCTTTATAAAGTTCCAGTACCTTATTACGCAGGTCTTTTGAGAGTTCCTTTCTGTTCCCCATGGCTCAGAGCATCCACGTGAGAGCTAACAAACTCATTGACTATTTGAACACAGATACTAATTTCATTTTAAAAATCCACAGGTGTGGGAAATTAACCTTTAATTGCCATTTTGTGTGTCTGTAACAAGGCCAAACATTCAAGGGTATGTAAGCTTTTGATCAGGGCCATTTGGGTGATTTTTGTTATAATTATGATTTAAAAAGTAGCCAAAAAACTATTCTATAATAAATGGCTTCATTTGATCACTATCCTTAAATAAAATAAAAAATGTTTGCAAGATCAGTCATATTTTCAAAATCAATGCCAAAATTTCTCAATTTCTGCCAGGGTATGCAAACTTACGTGCACTGTATGCCTCTCCAGACCATCACTGATCCACCATCAAACCGGTCATGCTGGATGATGTTGCAGGCAGCATAACGTTCACCACGGCAACTCCAGACCCCTTTACGTCTGTCACATGTGCTCAGTGTGAACCTGCTCTCATCTGTGAAGAGAACGGGCCACCAATGGTGGACCTGCCAATGCTTGTGTTTTCTGGCGAATGCCAATCGAGGACATCGGGCCCTCATGCCATCCTCATGGAGTCTGTTTCTCAAAGTTTGGTCAGAAACATGCACACTAGTAGTCTGCTGGAGGTCATTTTGTAGAGCTCTGGAGGTGCTCCTCCTGTTCCTCCTCGCACAAAGGAGCAGATACCAGTCCTGCTGCAAGGTTGATGCCCTTCTACGGCCCTGTCCAGCCCTCGTCGTGAAACGGCCCGTCTTTCTGGTATCTTCTCCATGCCCTTGAGACAGTACTGGGAGACACAGCAAACCTTCTTGCGATGGCATGTATGGATGTGCCATTCTGGAGGAGCTGGACTACCTGTGCAACCTGAATGGGCTACAGGTACCGCCTCATGCTACCAGTAGTGACAAGGATACTATCAAAATGCAAAACTAGAGAAGAATCAGTCAGGAAGGATAAGGAGAGAGTGATTGTCTGTGGCCACCACCTGCAAAACCATTCTCTTTTTGGGGGTTGTCTTGCACCTGTCAATACACCTGTTGTCACTTTCATTTGCACCAACACAGGTGACATTGTTTCACAATCACTTATGCTTCCTAACTGGATAGATTGATATCCCTGAAGTTTAATTGACTTGGTGTTATACTGTGATGATTACGTGTTCCCTTAATTTTTTGGAGCTGTGTGTATTGGGCAAATATCTTAACAATATTCCATTATTTTCTATTATGTTCCCGGCCCCAGACAATGGCCATCCCTAACATTTATTAAATATATTCTTCACTGGGCAAGTCGTGCCACTAGAAATATTTGGACTAGCCTGATTCCTTTTTGACATAGACTCTAGGCTATTGGATACATTCAAGAACAGTATTTTTAGTAGATAACAATGTCTTCAAAAGGTTAAGTCTACACAGGCAGCGCATTTTTGAACTATTACCTTCGACAAAACAGTTATTTAGCCAATAATTTAGCAAAATATCAGAATGAGTGTAAGACCAGCCAGAGTTGCCGGTCATTTAATGTAGTTAATCACTGTAAATCCCCACCCCCAGGAAGAAGTGCTCCACCACATGACAAATACCAATTCAACCACTAACAATAAGTACAATCATTGGTATGGGAAATATAAGTCTTGTCTATTACAACCAGACATGGCTCCATATGCAGTCAGGAAAAATAACATGGTAAGGTCACACATTTAGACTTTATTGGCCTTTGCCATGATTGTGTATCTGGGGATCAGTTATCACTTACTGACTAACTACAGTAACACTGACCTCAGAGTCTCCAGTTTACAGTGTGGATGCCCCAGTCCAGCAGAGAGCATCTTCACTCCTGAATCCTTCAGTATATTGTCACTCAGATCCATCACTGTCAGGTGGGAGGGGTTTGAGATGAGAGCTGATGATATCACTTCACACACTTCTGCTGTGAGTTTACAGCCAGCGAGTCTGTCAATAAAAAGCAAATACATATTGTATTAATGTTACACTATTCACGCCACTCCCATTCGCGCCACTCCCATTCGCGCCACTCCCATTCGCGCCACTGTGTGTTTTCCTGCATACACCATAAAGTGTACACCATGCGTACATGGTGTAATCATGTATTTTTATGATAAAATAAATCATTTTGGGGATTGAAGTAGAAACTGTATTTACCAACATTTTATCCATTACCAATTAATATAGATTTGTGTGTGAATGGTTTTTACATGAATACTTACAAAGCCTTTCTGCAGCCTCTGACAGCTGGGAGCAGTCTCCTACGACCCTCCTGTGATGTCTTGTATTTCTTCAAATCAAACTCATCCAGAACGTCCTCTGATATCTGCAGCATGAAGGCCAGGGTTGAACAGAGAAAAAGTGAGAGGTTTTTGGAACGTTTCTCTGACTTCAAGTATTTTTGGATTTCCTCCTGTACGGAATGGTCTTTCAACTCTATAAGACAGTGGAAGAGATTGATGCACCTCTCAGGGGAGACGTTCTTCTTTTGCATCACTTTTAGGGATCTCACTGTTTTCTGGATGCTCTCTGGACTGCTTTCTGTCTGTGTCACCAGACCTCGTAAGAGTTTCTGATTAGACTCCACTGAGAGGCCATGAAGGAAGCGGACAAAAAGATCCAGGTGTCCGTTCTTGCTCTCCAAGGCTTTATCCACAGTACTTTTCAGCAGCTCATGTAAGGTTAGATTTTCAGATGAAGCTTTAGTCTTTCTCTTAAGGAAGGGTTTCAGTGCATCCATGTTCTGGGTTGTGAAACAATGGTACATGTAGACAGCTGAGAGGAACTCCTGAATGCTCAGATGCACAAAGCAGTACACCACTCTGTGAAATAACACTGACTCTTCTTTGAAGATTTCTGTGCAAACTCCTGAGTACACTGATGCCTCTCGGACATCAATGCCACACTCTTTCAGGTCTTCTTCATAGAACATGAGATTGCCCTTCTCCAGATGTTGAAACGCGAGCTTACCCAGCTTGAGAAGAAAATCCTTATCTGACTTCATCAGCTCTTCTTCCATCTCATCTCTTTCATGATACTTCTGGTTCTTGTGGCTGGTCTGAATAAACAGGAAATGTGTAAACATCTCAGTCAGTGTCTTGGGCATCTCTCCTCTCATATCTGTAGTCAACATGTGCTCAAGGACTATAGC
This sequence comes from Esox masquinongy, assembly GCA_016801175.1. Classification (NCBI taxonomy): domain Eukaryota; kingdom Metazoa; phylum Chordata; class Actinopteri; order Esociformes; family Esocidae; genus Esox; species Esox masquinongy. The sequence goes on along the minus strand of JACXGI010011628.1, from coordinate 4,942 downwards.
CAAAATCCAACAGAAGACTGGTATGTGACACATGATGTAGAGGCTCCTTGATGTCTTTATGTGGGAGATGATTCTGCTGACCAGGTCCTCATCACTGAATCTCTTCCTGAAGTACTCCTCTTTCTGTGGGTCATTAAACCCTCTCACCTCAGTCACCTGGTCAACACACACTGAAGGGATCTGATTGGCTGCAGCAGGTCGGGTGGTTATCCAGAGGAGAGCAGAAGGAAGCAGATTTCCCTTGATGAGGTTTGTCATCAGAACATCTACAGATGATGTCTGTGTTACATCAGACATGGCTTTGTTACACTGAAAATCCAAAGGAAGTCTGCTTTCATCCAGACCATCAAAAATAAACATTACTTTAGAGGCAACAAGTTTCTTCATGCTGTGTTGGTCTAGATCTGTGTTGAAGTCATTCAGAAGTCTAAACAAGCTGTACTGTTGATCTCTAATCAAGTTCAGCTCCCGGAAAGGAAGCACAAATATGACATCCACATCTTGGTTTGCCTTGCCTTCAGCCCAGTTGATGATGAATTTCTGCACAGAGACTGTTTTTCCGATACCAGCGATGCCCTTTGTAAGAACAGTTCTGATTGGTTTCTCTTGACCAAGTAAGGGTTTGAAGATGTCATTGCAGTGGATTGCTGTGTCGTGTGAGGTTGGCATTCTGGATGCTGTCTCTAGCTGCCACACCTCATGTTCACTGTTAACCCCTTCGCATTCTCCCTCTGTGATGTAGAGCTCTGTGTAAATACTGTTGAGGGGAGTCCGATAGCCCTTTTTTAACATGCCTTCTGTCACACATTCATACCTCGTTTTCAGTTTGGCTTTATAATTCTCTAAAGCTCTATGCAGGCTGTCATCCACTGTAAGAGAATAATAAACAATCGGTGTTTCAGACAAAATGGTTAACAAAATGTAAGGTTTGTCTTTTAAAATATATTACCTAATGCATGTAGTTACCTGCATTAAAACAACATTGAAATGGTTAAGTATTAAAACATGATGTGTGCAAATAGTCTTACTGTTTTCAGAGTCTCTATCATTCTTACTGGGTTCAATCAGTTGCTGTAGTACAGGTCTTGTTCTGGATCTCTTTCTACACTGAGGACAGACATGTTCTCCTGAAGAAGCAGGCTGCTCCCAGTATCTGGTGATACACTGTCTGCAGAACCTGTGTCCACAGTTAATAGAGACTGGATCCCTCAGAACCAGCTCACACACTGAACACCTGGACTGATCCTCTGTCAGAGTTGACCATCCACTATAGAGGATAAAGACACAGATCAATAGAGATAGTTAATTACACCTGGACTGATCCTGTCATAGTTGACCATCCACTATAGAGGATAAAGTATTCTGTAGTACAAATGTTGCATGATTGCACTGTTTATATTTGTTTGCATATCTTCCATTGCTGAACTTTTATTTTAAAGGCAAACCACAAATTTCACTATTATGGCAAATTGCTCTTGTGGCTAGGTTCAATCAGGTCAGGTTCACATGGAAATTAGTTTATATAAAGGCATTGCTCTCCCATATATGGGTACTTGGACTTGTTGACACAGTAATTCAAAACCAACTCAGTATTACATGGTGACACAATCAGGGGGGATATTTCAACAAGTGAAGAGAGTTTTTCGCTCCAGTTGCATTTTGAATGTATCATCTCACCTCTTAGCCTTCATGTCATGGTCACCAGAGACACTCATTTTAGAGGCAGGGAAGTCCTCTAGGAGATAGGTAACATCTGGTTCCAATTACAGATAGGGCCCCACACACAGATCCTGTGTAGAGCTAGGAACTCCAAGACATTTATCGTGTGTGTGTGTGTGTGTGGGGGGGGCTCATAAGACTCATGGATAGACCCATGGACACTACAGACCATACAAGGGTATTCTGTAGGATATGCATTTCTGATTGGAGGATGTCTAGACTGTGTAGGGGTTTGGCTATGATCACTGACCGCCTCTTCCGGCATTCCAAAACGCATCTTCAGAAACATTTTTGGATTATTGGAGAACATGAAACACCTAAAGATCAACATCTAGGACTCATGCAAATAAAGACGTTTCCCCTGACTTTCCGGTTTTATAATTTCGCTCATGGATCAAAAGTGGACAGAATCAAACACACTCTATATGGGATTCACATCAACAATTTCCTCCATAACATCAAGCCTCGGTATCAAGAGGGAGTGTGCTAGAAGACGTTTGTAAAATGGAGTGATGTACTAGACAATTAATTGTCATTTGAAATAAATATTAACATTTGGGTGTTGAATACCTGTGCAAGCAACAGTTTTCTTTTTTCCATACAAATATTTTCCAACATACAACAACATTTCAAATCACCATTTGTAATTCAAGAAAATTGGTCAGGGCTCTGAATACTTTTGCAATGTGCTGTATATCCTAGAGCTGAACATATGGTACCTTTAATCAGTGAACTTAATAGGTTTAGTCATAGATTGGGCTTCAAAGAACAGAAACAAACGTAACTTATCTGTGTTGAACCGTGAGGGGAAAACATCTATCTTAAAACTAGAAAAACATTTTCAGAAGTAAATGTGGGTGGCTTGCCACCTTGCGTACATAACTATTTAAGACTGAAGATGGAAAATTCATACCATTAGAAACAAGGTTTGTTCCTCTAACTTCATTGGTTCAAAATATCAAGTATTACATTCAGTCAATGGAAACTATGCAAATTGTGTTAGTAAATGTAGTCATAAACTCTCTTGGGATAGCATGTGAAGCAGCAACTAGAGCCAGTAGCTCCCTCTGCTGGCTGAGACAAGACCAACACCACTCATCTGTTACAAAGAAACCTAATGCAGCTGACGTTCTCCAGCCGTACTGGTTGGCAACACCGGAATTGCATTAATAATACAAAAAACAGGCAAATGTCCACAATACTAAATAAGTAACAATAAACCAAACCCATGTTGATTATGGTGGGTATATTGCTAGAATGCATTATACTGTCATTCTATCAGCTTCATTAAATGCATCTCAATAAAGATGACACCATACCTTGCGGTATTTATCATAACTGTTGCCATCATAATTGTTAGCAGGCATCGTACCTCAGAACACCTCATGGCCCTAACTGTTGTCATGACGTCAGATAATGGGCAACCAGAGAAACAAATAAGAGACAATGTTGACAATCACTGATCATGACCTATGACTTCTTCTTACCTTTGTTCAGTAGAAATGTCTCCCTTTCTGAACAGAACATGAGGCTCCATAGACTGGTCACTCTTCATGGACACACAGCTGGGTACAGGGGAGACTGGTCTCTCCTGCTGAATTGGGCTTCAAAAGAACAGAGACAAACATTGTTTATCTTTACTGAACCCTGATGGGGAAACTAGAAAAAACATTCTCAGAAGTAAATGTGGGGGGATTGCAAGATTGTTTACATTAAAAACATTTAAGACTGAAGTTGGGAAATTCATACCATTAGAAATAATGCAGGTTTTGTCACTCCAACTTAATTGGTTCAAAAGATAAATTATGACATTCAGTCAATGGTCACTATGCAAATAAAGTTAATAAATATAGTCATAGCCGATAAATGATGAATAATTTTAAGTTGGGATTACCTAAACCTGTGAAATATGCATGTGGAGAAGCAACTAGAGCCAGTAGCTCTAGTTGCTAGGCTGAGACGAGACCAACGCCACTTACCAGATATGCTGCATTCACATTGCCGGCTCACTCAACTCGCAAATTGTTCAATCTCTGGCAAGCTGTCGCTGAGCCCACCCTTGCATGCACACTGCCCGCTCAGACGGGGCTTCTTCCTAATTAATGCCAGCGACAACTAGTCAACCAGTATAGGGGACACAACAGTCTCCGCAATTACTAATAAGTAGATATTATTTGCGTGACTCCACTGCTAAAAATGTATTACGTATCAACACAATGCCAAGTCAATGATTTCACAATGTTCAAACTGCAAATTACAATCACTGACCATGTTCTATGTTATGCATGTAGCCGTTCACTCACTCGTAATCCCAATATCTCTGAAACCTTCTTCCAAGCATCCATTTTTAGAATTATATCTCTGTATGTAGCCAGAGAAGCATCATAAATAATGGGGAAACCGGACACCCCAATAATAAGTTTCTCATCCATTGTTTGCTCTTGCGAGCGAGTCTTAAGTTAGAGAGTAGAAAAGACTAGGGACTTCAGTATGCAGAGAACATCTGCCTTGCCATTGGATGTCGCCGAATATCGTCATTGCCCACTTGCTGAAAATTTGCATGAAGTTAAACATTCGTTAACTCTCAACTGTCGCTGCCGTCGGGAGATTTTATCTCCCAGAGTAGCTCCGCCCACTGTTGCCGTGATTAGCTGACTCTCGTTGGAAATGAATGGGAGTGTATCTCTTTGTAGCGCTAGTGACCAGGAAGTGTGCTCTAGGCTTTAAAAAGAAACTAATGTTGCTCAGGTTCTCCAGCCTTACTGGTTGGCAACACCGGAAATGCATATTTAAATAAAAAAACAAGCCTGCTCATATATGAAGAAAAGCAAATACCCATAATGCTTAACATATAATAATAAACCAACCCTATTTTGACATTGGTGGGTGTATTAATAGAATGCATTATACTGCCATTTTACCAGCTTCATTAAATGCATCTAAATAAAGATGACACCATATCTTGTGGTGTTTATCATAACTGTTGCCATCATAATTGTTAGTAGGCATCGTACCTCAGAACACCTCATGACCCTATCTGTTGTCATGGCAGATAATTGGGGGTCCAAATAAACAAATAAGAGACAATGTTGACAATCACTGACCAAGACCCATGACTTATTCCTACCTTTGTTCAGTAGAAAAGTATCCTTCTCTGAACCTAATATGACGATCCATAGACTGGTCACTCTTCATGGACACACAGCTGGGTACAGGGGAGACT